>JYFJ02009135.1:0-10519 GCA_000934665.2 Catajapyx aquilonaris | reverse complement strand
CACCACACCCAAAACACATCAATTTGCGTCTGGGTAAGAGAGAAAAAAACAACTTATTATGACCGAGCGAAAGTGCTTTTTTTTTTTTTTGCAAAAAAAATAATTTCTCCAATCTTAATGAACGCAGAAAGTTTAGTACAGGGTGCTGTTAAACATATACAATTCAAGACGGAACAATCCCACGAACGACCATAAATAAATAAATAAATGTAGATGTACAGTAAGAATAATTTAATTTCCGAAAAAAATGCGAATATGTCCAGCACAATATTTTTAAAAATATTGTTTGCAAATCTTTGTAATAATTTTAATTTATTAAATTAGATCCGGATTTTTCTCTCTCTAATTGTATGCTGGTTAAACCAACTTGACAATGCAAATTTTCACGTTGTAAATTGTGCGAAAACGAAAAGTGGTTTCACGTGCAACTAGTATATCCGGGGGACTCACAATGCGCGTAATTAGCAATTAAAACGTCCCACAATTCGTAGTTTTACAGCCCGGTTGTTGCAACAGCGGTCACCTGTTGGAGGTCAGGGGCACGCCTCAAAAAAGTGGGTCATCCAAGGCCTTCGACCTTCACTCTCTTATTTCCTATATATCTCTCTCTATATACATGTACATTAAAAAAAAAAACATGTTTCTTTTTCGTGCAATACATGATGATGCTCTCTCAGTTTGAAAGTAAATACCCGCAGGAATGGGCAATTAGTCTTTTCCAGTCATTATGACAGGCGAGTTGAATCAATTAATGTCATCGCTTCAAGGGGTCATGCACCAACCAGCGCCAAAGAAAAATGTGGAAGTTAATTTCCCCTCAAGTTTCCGGGTGACTTCCGGTCACTCACCAAATGTATTAAAAAGCAACTGCTTTCGCTTACAAAATGTTGTGGTTCCGGTTTCTCGTCCTATAGGAATGTCACGACTAGCGTGTGCGCAACACACGCGTGATACCACCAGCCGTACCATCATCTAACGCACTTTACTTTCTACACATGCTTGTGAAACGTAATTACAAGCCAATGCATTTATTGCATACTATGTACAATCGGATATCTATATTGGTCGAGGTGACGGGAGAGACGACGTTTACCCTCAGCCAGAGTGGTTCCTACATCCATTGCGCATACGCAGAACGGGGGCCAATCGGAAGCGTCGTGGTAACAACACACGGCGGGCCAATCGGAAACCTTCGTCGTGTGCAAGGTTTCCGATTGGCCCGCCGTGTGTTGTTACCGCGACGCTTCCGATGGGCCCCCGTGACGGGAGAGACGACGTTTACCCTCCGCCAGTCAGCAATCAACTGAGTGGTTCTTCCATCCATTGCNACGCATTGGCGGGCCAATCGGAAGCCTTCGTTGTGTGCAAGGTTTCCGATTGGCCCGCCGTGTGTTGTTACCTCGACGCTTCTGATTGGTCCCCGTTTTGCGCATGCGCAATGGAGGAACCACTCAGTTGCTTGCTGACTGGCGGAGGGTAAACGTCGTCTCTCCCGTCACCTCGACTTGCCCCTCTTTACGCAACGGTGCGCCAAATCGGTCAATGGATATCGAAAATTGGTCGTACGCACTGGTGTATAAATGTACGGGCTTTCGAATGCTACCATAAATTGCCCTGATAGCTTTAGAACTAATGACGTAGTCGCAATTCGCCACTTCAACTAGCCAGTAGTCACTTTTTGACACTTCACTGGCAGGTGCATCAAAGACCTCACTTTCCTCCTATTAAATTGTGCTGCGCGAATGTGGGTGCGCACTTGGTCATCTGTTAGGAGAGCATGTGTTGGAGAGGCTATTTTGAGCTTCACTCCTCAGGAAGTGTGGAAAGCAAGTTGCTACAGTTGTTGTTATTTACTCAAGTGCTGCACTTCCTCTTCCCTCAAGACCGTTCACCTCTGACCATCCGGATAAGAGGAGAAAGTGAGAGTCGGGGAGGCAGGCAACGGAGAAACATTACACTTGACCACCCCCACCAACCCCACCAACCACATTCATGAGAGTATAAAAGGTACGGACACGCTCATTTCTACTCCCAGTTCCCCGCAATAATTATGGCTTTTCATATCGTGCTGTTGGCTGCCTTCTTCTCCGGTGCACTGGGGATGCCCCAGCTGGACCTTGGTGGAGGGTTCGGCTCACCCAATTTCGGTGGAGGAGCCACCGGTGGGCAATTTGGCGGATTGGGCGGCACTGACCCACAGTTGCTGGGCGGAATAGGGCAGGACTTCTCAGGGTTCCAGTCGGACCAAGGGGACTTTGGGTCGTTCGACTTTGGGCAAGGATTCTCCGGAGGGAGCTTCGGAGGTGCTGGCGGAAGCCTGGCGTCATTCCCAGGAGGTGCTGGAGCCACCAGCAGCCTGTCATCATTCCCTGGAGGTGCTGGAGGAAGCAGCAGCCCGTCGTTTGGAGCACAGTCGTTCGGAGGAGGTCAGTCGTTCGGGTCAGGTGCACAGAGCTTCGGGTCAGGTGCGCAGAGCTTCGGGCCCTCCTTCGGTAGCAGCACCACCTCTGGGTTCTCCGGCAACCGTGGTGTGTTTGGTGTGGACGGCAGGGGCGGACGCAGCCCACAGTTCCAAGGGTCATCCAGTTTCAACACCCAAGGGAACTTCAGGCCATCCTCGTCTCCATTTGGCAGCGCATCTGAGGTTAGTTCATCGACAGCTTACCCCCTAACGAAATCTTAAAAATCCATATTTTTCAGGTGCCATCGTTCGGTCCACCGCCACGATTTGTCCGACGACCAGGCAGAGGCGGACGTGGACTTGGATTCGGTGCTGGACACTTGCCGTCGGACTTCTAATGGACTAGTTGGTGCGAGTGCGGCACAAACGACACCTGTTGCCGCATGATCTCAAAATCGCAGAAAAATGTACCATAGACACACTAATAAGCTGCACGTTTACACACAATAGTTGTAGGCATTGTTGATTTTGTAAATAAAAGTTGTTGTGACACTACGATGACTGTGTGCACATTTTTCTGGCGATGTTGAAGCATTAATCGCTTGACGGGCAAATCCCCAGTGCGTAATCTGCTTTCATATTTTTGCATGTAGAGGAAGTGGCTGTAGTCTAATTTAGGCAAACCTTACGAAACTACCTTCGGCTGTCATATCGGGATTCCCATTCAGAATTAATCAAAATTCGCGGATGTGCGTAAATACAAAAAGGGGTCTTACCTGCTCAGCTTTTAGTGTCAGCTCGATGAAAATCTGCTGCAGCTTTTCGTTCACAAAGTTGATGCAAAACTGCTCGAATCCATTTTGCTTGAAGATCTCAAACCCATAGATATCTAGGATCCCTATGTTGAGTCCCGGCGCCTTCGTCTGCATGGCACTGTTAATACGGGTCACTAAGTGGTCGAAAAGCCTTGCGTACAGGCCTTTTGCAAGTGCATCTCGGGTATAGGAAGCCTGCTCCACGTTTAAAGTCACATCGATTCGGTCAGAGCGACTGCCCCATTTGGAATCAAACACACGGCTGGTCAACTTGGAGCGAAGGACGTCCTTGTCTACGTTCAACAGGTACGACGGAAACGCCAGGCCTGAAAATAAAAGACGCTTTACATCTCGTGTATTCCACGAAGAATGTGTCGCACTTACTCGAATCATCCGCAACCTGCGCGTAATTCCCCGACTCCGCAAACGTAACATTGCCGAGATGCATGATGCCGGCAACCACTTCCAATATGCTGTTCTGTTCCTCGCTGGGTATTCCCATAACGCTCATCGCTGCGGTTGAAAACTAGTTTAGTACTGATCAGTCTACAGCCGATTGCGACTTGCCTTTAAGCGTCTCCTGAAAGTCGTGCGCATCGTTAGTCCCGTCGACTTTATGGTTTCCGCCTTGCTTCATGTACTCGTAGTAGTCCGGCTGTACGATCCCCAAGTTCTGCTTCATCTGTTCCGTGCATCCCAAGCACAGCTGGTAGAAAATATGGAAGGTCCGCTCATGCACGTTGTGGCTCACGACTCTGGATTTCTCCAGCAGGAAGTTCGAGATGCAACCGCCTTCCGGTTGACCACCTCTGGAGAACTGGATCTCGACGTACTTGCCCTGGAAATGAGATTAAACGGTTGATCCTCTCCCGATATGACCTGCACAACACTTACAAATCGGCTGGAGTTGTTGTTGCGGACTGTCTTTGCATTTCCAAACGCCTCCAGAAGAGGGTTGGATTCAAGTATGATGTCCTTTATCCGCTGTACTTTGGCTCCACCGCCGGATACACGACTGACGTACGTCATTATGTATTTGGCCGCTACGGTTTTGCCGGCTCCGGACTCACCGCTGCAAGTAACTCATTAAAAAATCGGCAGCCCATTACGACTTAACGAGCATACCTGATTATCACACACTGATGCTCGTAATCGATCAGCAGGTTGCGGTACATGTTATCAGCCACCGCGTAAATATGCGGCGGATTCTCATATTGCGCCTGAAAAAAACGCAATTATTTCAAACAGTTGGAAAGCGACAATGATTCATAATTTCGGGACAATTCTGAGAGAACGAAACGATTGCGATCACTTTCTTTGTGGGCAGTCGGGGGCAAACACTTGTCATGCGAATGACTCATAAACATCCCACCACATCTGCATAATTATGTCTCCCGCCCTTTACTGCTTAAAAAAAATGATGCAAAAAAATGCAGGGACATGACTCAGTTTGCCCTTTTTTTTACTTCAGTTTTGGGCATGTTTCGCTTGACAAGGAGGGCGTAAAAATTGCATTCCCACCCCCCCCACTTCTTTACGCTGTACGACCGCCTTGCAAGTGAAGCATGCGACGGAGAAAAACTTTCTCACCGCGCCCTGATACATCTGCACCTCCTTATCCCCAAAGTAGGGCATCTGACGGAACGGATTTACCGACACCAGCACCGGACCAATATACGTCTGTAGATGTCGTTAAGGAAATTAATTAATTGGAATGAAATGTGAAGCCGTGGCCTTGACCGCAACGTACACCACTGGGAGGTCGTACTGTGTGAGCCAGCCAGACTTTTTTTTTTGTACAAACAAATGCGCCTCGTTCTTAAAATAGGTTTGCGAGACTTGTACGGTAATTTTAAAAGCATTGCGGCCTCTCAGTGCAATTGCAATTAAGACAAAAGGAATATCCATCGGTACAAACAAATGCGCCTCGTTAGCAAGAACATTGCGAGACTTGTACGGTAATTTTAAAAAACCATTGCGGCCAAAAAAGGATACGAATATCCAGTCGTCCATGAACCTCTTCTTCAGGTTGTCCACGATGGCGTCCTCGCTGATCCTCGGCAGCAGGACCAGGTCGTCCACTCCCGACACCTTAACATTGTGGCTCTGCCAGTGGTACACCTGGAAAGTAAATGCAACATTAACAATCACCTGATTAGCGCCCAAGGAACAGTGTCATGACATCCCTAGATCCACAAATCTGCACGCATAAGAGGCAAAGTCTGTCTGCATGTCGGTTCACGACCATACGTCAACGGCTGTCAACGCACATAGGAGGCAAAGTTGGCTTGTGTGTCTACCGCTGCGCATGGCAACGGCCGTCTACATGTGCAAGAAGCACAGTTTGTCTGTATGTCGGTTCACGACCATGGCAACGGCTGTCAATGCACATATAAAGAGGTGAAGTATGTCTGTATGTCGGTTCACCACTATGGCAACGGCTGTCAACGCACGTAAAGAGGCATAGTTTGTCTGCATGTTGGTCCACCACCATGGCAACGGCCATCTACATGCGCAAGAAGCAAAGTTTGTCTGTATTTCGGTCCACAACCGTTGCAACGGCTGTCTACACATGTGTGAGACAAAGTTTGTCTGTATGTCGGTCCACAACCGTGGCAACGGCTGTCTACATGTGTGAGAGACAAAGTTTCTTTTTTTTTTTGTGCCTACCGCTGAGCATGGCAACGGCCGTCTACATGTGCAAGAAGCACAGTTTGTCTGTATGTCGGTCCACAACCATGGCAACGGCTGTCAACGCACATAAGACGCAAAGTTTGTCTGTATGTCTGTCCGCAACCACTGCAATGGCTGTCTACACATGTATGAGACAAAGTTTGTCTGTATTTCGGTCCACAACCGTGGCAACGGCTGTCTACACATGTATGAGACAAAGTTTGTCTGTATGTCGGTTCACAACCGTGGCAACGGCCGTCTACACCTGTATGAGACAAAGTTTCATTTTTTTTGTGTCTACCGCTGAGCATGGCAACGGTCGTCTACATGCGCAAGAGGCAAAGTTTGTCTGCATGTCGGTTCACGACCATGGCAACTGGTGTCCACACATGTATATGAGAGTCAAAGTTGGGGTTTGTGTGTCTACATATATGTATGATAGTGGAAAGTTTGTCTGGATCTGTACTCACCATAATTGCGCTGTGTTGAACCCCCCCGGTGTGTACTGCCCTTCCTGTGGGAATTACTCAGTGCGGCTGTGCCCCACCTCTTATCATATCCGCTGTTGAGCAGTAGTGAGTCATCCAGGCCCTTTCCCTTGTGGTCTCTCTCTCTACCCCTTGCTGCTCAAGGTCCTCCTCCAACCAACACTACAACAGCTGTAGAGAGAGGGAAGGGAGGGCGACACCTGCCGTCAGCAGCTGTCAGTGTCATGTTACTTCGATCACATGGAAACGATTTACTATGGATCCCATCAGGGGGGAATCACCAAGGAGGAGGTCTCTCTCCCTCTCTCTCGTCGGGTGTATAGGGAAAGAGCGCGGCCCGTGGGCGGCCCCCGTCGCTGCCCAGCCACCAACAGCTGACAGGGGAACAGGAGGTGGCCAGCACGTGTCTTAATCGCAGCAAACAAGGCAACGTCGCAGCCCACCATCAGCTGTTGTTTCCAGACAATCTGGCAACACCGCTCGGTACCACAAGTGAGAGTGTCGCACTTAGCTTCAAAGAGAGAAGGAGAGCTGCTGCAACGAGAGAGACAACAACAAAGGGCAGCGCAATGGAGCACCTCTCCAGGGGCAGCTCCCCGGTGGACTGGTGCGAGGCCAACTACACATTCTCACCGCTCATCGCAGAGTTCGTCAACACCGTAAGTACATACACCGTACAAGAGCTGCACTTGCCATCATCAATCGCATCTAATTCAGTCCGCCTACTGAATGCGCAGTGCGATGAGAGTCATACTCACAAAAGCCTCTGGGGCAAAAAGAAAGTTAATATGTCGCAACATGAGCATTTCCTAACAAAAGAACTGGTCGCACATGTTGCCATGTTCACCGCAAGAGAGTTGCCATGTGCACGACAGTTGCCATGTGCACGACAAACTTGCCGTTGGTTATTGCTAATAAGGAGTTGATTAAACGAGCGGCTTCGGGGCGGCTCGTATTAATCAGCGACCTTGATTTCATACAAAGGAATTCGCTCGAGTAACGACAGTGGACGTACAATTGGCGAACATTAACCGACCCCTTTTTTCCCCCCCGGCAGTTGAGCAGCTGTGTGTACCTGCTGTTCCCGCCGCTTCTGATGCAGCTGACCAAGTCGTACAGCCGACATGTCAACCGAGGGATCCACATAGTCTGGGCGCTGATGATCGTCGTCGGGCTGTCCTCTGCGTACTTCCATGCGACGCTCAGCCTCGTCGGACAGCTACTGGACGAGCTGGCGATCCTCTGGCTGGTGCTGGCCGCAGCCGCCATCTGGTTTCCGTCGCCGTTGCGTCCGCCCTTTCTGCGGAAGGAGGCGGGCGGGGAGAACCTGTTCAGGGTGGCAGTCGTCACCTTCGCCATGCTCAGCTCTCTACTAGCGTTCGCACATCCCTTCTTTAATGCGTTCGTGCTCATGCTTCTCATCATACCTGGAACAGGCGTGCTCATATGGGAGCTCAAACGGTGAGCCACATATTAGCGCATACAACCTGGTCGCAATGTCAATGTGTGACAATGTATTTTTTCCAGATGCGAGAGTCGCCGTGCCGTCAACCTCGGTATCCGGTCGATGGCCGTCTTCTTCGCGGCTGTGGTCTGCTGGGTGGTGGACCGTGTCTTCTGCGACGTATGGGTCTCGTTGGACATCCCGTACCTGCACGGCTGTTGGCATGTACTTGCCTTCATCGGTTGCTACTCGTCCTGCATGCTCTTCGCCTACTTCGACGCAATGAGGGTCTCCCCGGAGCGCAACCCTACCCTGGTGTACTGGCCTATCAACAGCTTCGAGTTGGGCGTACCCTACATCCGGTTGTCATCAGGCGCGTCGCAATCCGTAAACGACAAGATAAATAAGATCCTATAAGACAAAAAATGTGATGAAATAATCGTATTTTTCCAATCGCTTAGAGAAACACGTTTAATTACAAAATGTGTGCCTTCAGTACCTCTCTTTTCTTGCTGTAAGATGATCTATTCTAGTCCGGTGGCGGTATTATTGTGGGTTCGGAAACAATGGAAAGCTTGGAAATACAGTCGGTGCAAATGAGCGTACTCGTACAATTTAAAAAACCCGGTGATAATTGTCCCGACTTTACTTCCAATCGATCCATATTTATTGGGCGGGGAAACGGTGTGCATTTTTTCATTTTTCTCTCTGTTTAAAAAAAAAAACGGTGAAAACGCAAAGCATGACTAATTATTGAGGAACTATTTTTCTTGATGTCTTCCTCGCATGCCAATGTTTTACTTCCATTGTTGGTGTCTCGTAGTCTGACAGACTCTGACGGAATGTGTGGATCAATGTTTCTACCTGTAATTATTTTTTTTCTACCCGTCACTTTTTTTAAAAGGTGACACTCCCGAAAAAAAAAATATTTCTATGCGCCACATTATATTTATACTAGGTAAATAGATTGCCTGGTTTTCCATTTTTTTTTGGTCCCTTCCCCAGTTTGTACTGTACGTTTACTAGAATATTAAAGGTAGCATGGCGTGATTATATTTTTCCCCGATGCCGCTACTGTTTGTAACGTGATCATTCTTTGTACATAGATGCATGAATGTGACATGATTGTCAAAAATAAATGTTGGATATTTCTGGCATACATATTCCCGTTTTATTTGTTTAAAAAGCTGGTTAGACGTACCCGCATTATTTTTCACAAGACAAAGTCAGCATGTGCTTTGTCTCGTTACACTGTAATCGCACCAAGTCTTGAACGAGTGTTGCATGGATATTTATGAAGGGAGCAGGGTATGTCTGGTTTACATTACGGACAGGTGTTACGACTTATGAAGTGAATGTACAGGACCAAATGTGCTAGTGTACGAACGCAAATATGGTGAGAAATATCCCGATCTGGAAGTTTCCCCTAATTTGCTTTCATACGATTAATGGTGTGTAATTAATGAGCTTATAGCACATAGTACAATACAAAATGAGATTCGTTACTGAGTACAAAATGCACGTTATGCACATAATTATTTTACGGATCGCCTCTACTACTAGATGTACAGTATACGTATGTAATTGCAATAGATATTGCTAATATTAAATGCGACCTTTCAGCACGCCAGATGTGTACTGTACAGTATATTTTAGCGCACACACTTGTTGTACAACCTGCAGATGCACATGTTTTCAGCAAGTACGCAGCATTACAGTGTTCACTACCAATGTGTTTAATTATTAAAAAAATATCCACCGTGTGGCTAATTATGTTCCCTCTTGTCCTACCAGCCAAATTATTCATTATTAATTTGCAAAAAATTAGTCCTTCGAGCCGGATTCGAACCATCGACCAATGACAGTCCACCGCTCTATATACAGTATGTGTTTAATTTAGTTTAATAATTTTAAAAAATCCACCATGTGGCTAATTATGTTCCCGCTTGTCCTGCCAGACAATATATTATTTATTAATTTTAAAAAAATTAGTCCTCCGAGCCGGATTCGAACCATCGACCAACGACAGTCCACCGCTCTATATACAGTATGTGTTTAATTTAGTTTAATAATTTTAAAAAATCCACCATGTGACCAATTATGTTCCTTCTTGTCCTGCCAGCCAATATACTATTTATGAATTTAAAAAAACAGTACTGCGAGCCGGATTCGAACCATCGACCAACGACAGTCCACTGCTCTATATACAGTATGGGCCGTATTCAGAGTCAACAACAAGAAGTTAGTGCAGTGCTTTAAACCACGTGACCCAGTTCACTAAGAAAAGTCGCATTCAGAGTCGCGCTAAAAGGCCTAGTTCGGGCCTAGTGCGGACTTAGTGCGATCCTGCTAAAGCGGTACACTAAGGCAAAACTTAGTGAAGGGGACTCCCTTCTTTTGCGTCGAACTAACATCGAACTAGGCAGTGGCGGTAATTTGAAAATAACTTAGCAGCTTTTTAAACTGCTGCTAAGTAATTTTTGGCGCTCAATCTTCATTTGTTTCCCCAGCCTGGGGAAACAAATGAAGATCGTCGCCCTGGGGATTAAATCAAGATTAAATGAAGCACGAATGAAGATCGTCGCCCGCCGACCCCAGCTCCAGGGGCGTACCTAGGGGGTGGCGAAATTGGCCCCCGCCAAGGGCGCAACCCGATGGGGGGCGCCGAAGGCGCCCCCTTCCGAAGAGGCGCCCCCTT
>JYFJ02009134.1:0-10537 GCA_000934665.2 Catajapyx aquilonaris | reverse complement strand
TTCTTACAAACAAATGCACTTCCTAAAATACTGTATATGTACCCCTACCTTTACCAGCACCCCAACATACCCGGGCAACGCCGGGTAACCTGCTAGTGTAAAATAAGCTTGCATAAATCTTAATGTGTAAATAATGAAACAGACTTATAGAAAACATGATTGAGTACTAAAAATTGTGCAAATATACTTGAATGTGTATAATTCTAGTACAGTAAAACTTCTATAAGTCGAATCTCCATGGGACCGGGGAAAAACTTCGAGTTAGAGAAGTTTGGATTTTTTAAAGCCCAGAACTCTATAAGGAAGACTACCTTTATATCCAGCGACGAAAGGTGTTCAATACTTAACAATAACTGTCACTATCACACTTACAATGCTCCTCGTTGTTTTGGTGTAAAAAAAAAACATATTATGGACATTTGCCTACTCTTAGATTCACGGATTCAATTGTCACAATCGAGTCGAACACTTCTTTCGGTATGTCTGGTAGACGGAGATCAGGAAATTGAGCCTTTCTGTACATGTGGCCTACTCTGGACCCTTCGGCTGGGAAATGAGACAATTTTCCGTACTCGCCAACATGAACTTGGAGTTAGGGAGACTGAAAATGCATTGATATCCCATCGTAAGGCCCTGCCTGCACTTCGAGTTATGGAGAACTTCGAGTTATAGAAATTCGAGCTAGGGAAGTTTATTTCCTATTATTTTACATTGTGACCAACCAAGCTCATAATTTTCTTCGACTTATAGAGAACTTCGACTTAGGGAAGTTCGACTTATAGAAGTTTTACTGTAATTGCACACCTCAGTTATCTCGGCCGTTTCTCATCTGAATCGCGAATGTATTGACGACAAGCCAGAAATGTGCGTGATAAAACTACACGGTGCTCTATTACACTAGAATTTTTAAAATTATTGTTTTAGTGAGTTTAATAGACAAGTACCCAGCCCGCTTTCTGGTGGGAATAGACGGCAATACTTTTAAATACATTTAAAAAATTTAGTGTAATAGAGCATGGTGTAATTTTATCAAGCACATTTCTGGCTTTCTGTCGATACATTCGCGAAGTAATTCTGATTATTAATGGCCGAGATAACAGAGGTGAGCAATTAACTTATGATTACACAAATGGCGATTTCTAAGTTTCAAATATATCATTAGATAGACAAAGATTTGCACTATCCAGGGTTCCCAGGGGGAATTTTTTGGTCTCCGAGAAGTGTCATAAAAATTCATTTTGCGGTGTAACGTCACAAACTAGTCAAAAAAGGACACCTTTCCGTGTTCTTCTTGTGATAAAAAATTACACAATGAAGATAGGTATACAACTCGTATATATGTTACGTAGATTTAAACAAGCTTTCTAACAATGTATAATGTTATTTCTTGGACCATTTTCCTGGGAGTTATTTTGAGTCAAACACAGGGGACAGCATTAAAAAAACTGGATAGTAGCTTCTTCAGCAGCAGATTTTGTCACACAGATTTGTTGCATATGCAAGCAGCTGCTACCAGAACTTTGGTACTCTAACAGTCTACGGATGGAAATTAAATTGAATTATATTTGCCTAAGTGATCAGCGATCATAAAGGGGAGCTGTTTATGTATGAAAATAGCATGGCACTCACGGCAATCTGGTAGTCACACTTCTACTTTAGTGATATGGATGGGAAAGGAAGGTTGCAGGAAAATTATTAGATAAAGCCAAAATATACCTTCCACAAAGCATTGATAAAATTTGCCTTCTCTGGTGCACTGGATGCTTGCCATCGGTAGATCTTATCCAGGTGCAGTTCAAACTCTGGCGAGTCCCTCGCATCATGGTCAGTTGCATGTATGGCTCTGAGGCTACGGAGGGGCCATGTCCTCTTCTTCTTGAAGCCAGTCCGACCTGCCCCAGGCCCTACTCCCGCCCCCACACCACCACGATGGTCGCTCTTCTTGACCTGCACCAAACTGACAGTAACAGGCCTGTCGCAACTGACCACCAGACACAGGAAGCATCCCTTCCGACCGTCCCCAGCGACCTTTCCGACCTTCCCTTTGCTCGGCTGCTCACCGACTGCTTTGGATTTGCTGACGTGCACCACTCCGGCGAGTCGTTCTTCAGAAGGGCCGAAGAGGTCTTTTTGGAGGGAGTGCCTAAGTGCCGCCATCTTTCCTTCTACAATTTCTAAATGCTCTGCGGTCAGTGCGGTGGGGTCGGCCGGTCTCGCCTACTCAAGTAAAAGCAGTTATTTTATAATCGCTGCTACTTTATAATCGCGAATCGCGATAGAAAATAATCGTGACATGACCCATACGGCATACCATACTCTATTTCAGGCGAAGCTCTTATATAATCACTAGCAGCGGTACCCGTTCTTCGCACGGGGAAAAAAGAGCGTGGATAATTACACCGAAATCTTCTTAGATCTCAGGCAATATTAAATGCAAAACTGCTCATTCCCTTGCCTGTGTAGGCACTGGAAGGGTGTAAAAATTCTGGTTTGTTTGCGTAATAAAGAGCCACGCAACTATGGCTATGTGGTTATCAGAATACAAAAAGGTGGGACAGATGGAGAGAGAAACAAAGAGGAAAAAGAAGAGAGGAAAGACTGGCATCTCTCTTAGTCTGTCTCCTATCCCAAAGACCTGTCCAACTTGGGCGGCCCTACCAGTAGACGAAACTACCGCCGGCATAGCTTTTCAGGATCATGGGAAAACGAAAGCCCACCACCACGGCAAGGTGGAGATACATTGAGGGGAGGGGACATAAAAAATTGGGATAAAAAAATTGGGGGAAGTGCAAAATTTGAAACCATTTACAGGCCTGTTTCTATGGTAATCACCAACAAAATTCTGTTGCCACAGGCAAACAGATGTTATTTTTTTGCCTTACATACGTAGATTATCAAAAAATGTTATTAATTAATTGATTTATAGCAGCAAACCCGTGTGTAGTGTCTGGTACACATGTTGAACTTGGTGTCAGTACACATATAAGTGATCGAAAGCGGAGGGAAAATTGGACAGTGTTATGCAATAATGGGTCAACCCACAAAAATGTCAAAATTCAGCCAAGCCCGGGAACATACACCTAAAGCAGCGGTTCTTAACCTTTTAGGACCTCCGCACCCCTTTGCAGACAATATATTGGTCCTTGTCGCACCCCCTTTACCAGGGGTCATTGATTACGTTCATAGTTAGACCAGTTATTAGCTCTTGGTTAGATTAAGTCCAGAGGTGCACCTTGCTCGCACCCCCCAGGGAAGCCACCTCGCACCCCCTGGAGGTGCGGGCACCCCAGGCTAAGAACCTCTGGCCTAAAGAATCCTACTTCATTCAGTTAAAATCACGCAGGTGAAATCTGCATATACTTCTGCCATAAATGACCGAAAAGAACACTGAATTAATTTCACAGGTATGACCTTCAAAGCCCTTTTTCAAAACTGGTCTCGTGTGGGTTGACGCATTATTGCATAACACCGTCCAATTATCAAAATAATACAGTAGGTACCCGTTTTACACCCCTCCATTTTACGCCGTTCTACATTAACGCCGGTTTGAAAATGACATCATAAAATATTTAAATTGAAAAATTGGGATAACGTGGAAATTATGATAGCTTGCTGGTTGTGAAGTGGCCAAGAAAGATTTCCCATGCGGGAAGTACCCGTTTTACGCCGTTTCGCATTAACCCCGGTTTTAAAATTACATTTGAAAATTTTTCATCGGAATTTTAAAAAAACAGAACCATTTGATGATAGCACAATCTAAGCATGAACGCATCACTCCAACACTTCTGAGACCAAACACACGAACGTATACCTGCTCTCCTTTCCTCTGTGTTTCCTGGTGCCTTGTGGCTGGTTCTATCGATATGCACTGTACAGTACTGTATTGTTCGGTATTGTTGATCTCGGCGCTCCCCGAAGTACTCCAACCGTAAATTATTGTTACAATACCCTACGTCTCAAGGGGGGTAATCACTCGACTGAAAAGTGTACACTGGAGTACCAAATTCAAGGAGTACCACGGAGTAATAAAGAGTGAGGTGCCTGAGGCGAGTACCAGGGAGTACCACTCCCAGGTGTACACCGGGGTACCGAAGTGATTACCCCCTTGCTACGTGTACTGCAATTATTATTCTTGCCAACCTGCCCGATGTTCTATTGTTTTCATTGTTGAATATGCAATGTTGATTTCATTTTAGAACGTGAGTGAGAGAGGCAGATCCATCATTTGGGCTTTTTGACAGCCAGGGTTGCTAGGCAATTGCTTAATCTGCTGAAAACCCCCCTTAGACTCAAAAAAGTTCGGGTTTGGGACTTTTCTCGGGGTCAGTGATATGTAAGACATGGCTCTGGGGAATTTGAGCGCTCTCCGTACCCGGGAAGTGGCTTAATTAGGCGTGACATACATACATTTATTAATACGTACAAATATTGAGCTTTATATATATGGGGATAATAACCCAAAGAGAGTGAAAGGCCCCGTTTGTTCTATCTCAAAAAGCGGGAAATGTAACAGCTTTTGCGCAGGCTTCTCAGTGGATAGTTGACATAATATTAATAATAAAGTGGCAGAATCAATACTACGTTTGCCATGTTTGTGAATGAGCGAGGGACCGTTGTCTTTCATCAATAAGGGAGAGTATGCGAGGTCAAGGGCGTATGTTCAGTACAATTTTAGGGAAAGGGATGATCCAGAAAAATATGGTACGAGAAGAGAATCAGTTCCATTCAGTCTCACGTTTTGAAGCATATCACAAGTTGTTGCTAATAACATTCCATTAAAAAGTGAAAGCTTTTCCTAATAATAATAATAATAATAATAATAATAATAATAATAATAATAATAATAATAATAATAATAATAATAATAATAATAATAATAATAATAATTGATTGGGTATACGGCTAGCCCCAGAGGGGCCTTCTGCCAGACCTTTATTTCGATGTTATACCATTTTTGGGAATCCTATTTTTTGAAGTGCCCGGGCCCACGGGCAGGATGACAGGAGGGGATGTGCGAAGTGCAGTGAATCTGACGCTGTGGTCATTTTTAGTGAACTCCCCCGGGTGGTTTAGTCTGTAGGATATACCACCCGAGACGAAGCCAGAGGTGACCCTGAACTCTGCACGAGATGAAGGGGGTGTCCCCGGGCTGGGATCGAACCCGGGACCTTAACATCCGCAGCGCCACTCCGTCTCCCCTGAAAGCTTTTCCTACCTATTATAGATTATTCAGAATTGTGAGATCCTGCATGATTTAAAACTGGCTTTGCAATTTTTAAAGCTTAAAATGGCCACAGTTGGCCACAGTGTTAGCAGCTTTCACTAATGCTAATAAGCATTAATGGAAAAGGTAGGTGACATACCATATTTAGACTTACATATTGATATTGTTCACTAATAAAGTTGGATATCTTTTCCCTTCACAATCACCAATTTTTATGATATTTAGTGTATCTGCAGTAGGTCTACAACTGTAATGCATATGTAGACCAACCAGTTTCTACATGTAGGCCTATTACTGCACCAATTGGTTGTCTCCTTACAGGGACAGATGTCATCATTTTGGTTAATTTGGAGGTATGAGATGATGTGACCCGTAAATCCGAAGATAACAGTAAGTTACAGTGTGATACATTATTTCGAAGGTCTCTCCTCTCTATGCTCATTCGCGCGAACATACATTTATTTTGTTTCTTTGTCTATATTTTTAAAAACTCAAAATATAGTTATGGTATGTCCAGCTCGAATTTTTTAAAATTTGAAAGCTTTAATACAGTATTTCTATACACAATGGGGCCTTATAACAGCCTCACAAATGTCTTCGTGACAGTGCCAGATGTGCTAATAAAACTCTGCCGACTAACCGTTTGGCAGCTCAAAGTCTTTGTGGAGGAGTAAGGATCATTGAAATATTCCTGTGTCAGAAATGACCCGTCAATATATTTTATATATTTTTTAAATTTTATTTTATTTACCCCACAAGGCCTTCGGCCTTTTTATGAGGACATCAGCTCACGCTGTACAAGTATAGTTGCAGATATATTACAGTAACACCAGTTTCTGGTAGCTTTTAATTTTCTGATTTACTGCATTTCAAGATGTCACAGAATAACAGGTTCTTACGTAGCATTCCAAAAACGACAACGGAACAGCAAATACACATTATCTTTAGTCAGGTTCTGGAAGGCGGTAGTATGCCAGAGATACGGGGGTACTTGGGGAAAGTTGTACAAATATTTCTTTCTGGCGCTTCTGGAGAATCCACATTCTGTTAAAAGGTGGAAAAGGGTCTGGGCTTCTTTTTTTGAGCACAGTGAGCAAGTTTCATCATCATTAAATTTAAAGTATTCAGTTCCAACTGAATCCGTCTGATTTATTTCGAAGATTCGCTACTAGTCTTATCATATTTATCGGTAAATAAATTGAATCGAACATATTCCGCTTGAAGCACTCCATTGTAGTAGTCTTCATAGTAATAGTATTTTTTTGACTTTTCATACCCAGTTCGATCGATATGTAGCATGAGTAGTCAGTTAGGGTCAGACCCATCAATACAGGGTGTTCGTGAACCGACCAGTCAGACCTGTACCCGTGGCTTAAATGACACGAGAGGATCATGTTATGTAGAGGAGTCATTATGTCTGGGCTCTGGGCAGCCTCATTACTGAGATAATCGCCTTGAAACTACAAGTACAAAGTATCCTGGGAGGTATGGAAACCTTCAGCCACGAAATCGCATCACCGGTCAAATAATAGCAGCTTTTCCATTTGGATACGAGCATGTCGCATGGCACACACCAGCACACATTGACACTCACCCACACGCACTTGCCACTGCTCTTTGACAATCACTCTTAGGGCAAATCGCTAAATTGCAAATGATCAATTATCTCATCAGTAATGAGGCTGCCCAGACATAATGACTCCTCTACATAACATGATCCTCTCGTGTCATTTAAGCCACGGGTACAGGTCTGACTGGTCGGTTCACGAACACCCGGTATATGGTACTGCTCCAAAGCGAAATACAGTGGAGCATCAATTATCCGAACACGAATCAACCGAACCATCGGTTAACCGAACGTTTTCGGGTCGGCAAAAAAACGAGCCTCGGCTCTCAAGCAAAAGAAATTGGCATTCCCCCCCCCCACCCCTAAACTGTAGGACTACTTCATGTAAGGACAGTAAGGTATAAGTACAGTATTTTTAAGACGTGCCTATGACAGAAAATATACAGTTTTGTGGTTAATGTCACTGTTTCTTAGTATCATATTGCTCCTATGACACCTGTACAATTAATTATTTCCCCGTAAATGATCGGTAATCCGAACAATCAGTTATCCGAACACTCCCTAGGCAGACTCTGTTCGGATAATCGATGCTCCACTGTATGTGATTGTGTAGGATTTTTCACGCTCTTTCACGTAAACTTACAGTGCGGAAAACGAAACGATGATCTGACGTCATATCATTTTGTTATCATGCAACAATAGGAGTAAACAATGTTCTTTTTGTTGACATTGTTTACTCATGTTGTTGTGTGACGATGACGTCAGATCGTCATTTCGTTTCCGCAGGGTATTTATTTTTACGCATCTTTCAAAAATCCAACTCAAAATTTATTTTCAAATGTTTGAATAGATCTTAAAGTATGGTATCATTGGAATATCGACTTGATCCTTTTGAAATGCCAAAGTGGACCAATACATGTGGTATGACATCAGTTGTTTTGGTGCACATGTGCGTGTTTTGAAGGGTAAAGTAGACATTTGACAGATTTTTCAAGCCCATTCAAATAATTATAGGCTATGCAGGGTAATTCTCCCGAAACCGAAGCCAAACATTCCTCAATAACTCTTTAATATTATTGTATGGTTCTCAATGAAAATTGACATGTACTTACCTTGTATGATGTCAAACAAGGTCTGTCTAAACTCTAAAGCAATATGCTGGAAATGGGTCCCCTAGCCAGGTACGTACTATTGCCCAAGCAAGGATTGTCGTGGGTTATCCTGGCTTGAATGCAACCAATGCAACCCATTGCACAGGTGTGTATTGTGTGTGTCCACAAAGACAGCTAAGGAGGCTCCAATGCCGAGCAAAGCAGGGACTGGATCAGATAAGCAGGACAAGCAACACATACCTGTTGCAATGGGTTGCATCCAAGCCAGGATGCAACAATCCTTGTTTGGGTGATAGGGTAATAGATACAGTACACCTGCCCGGCCTCGGAGAGCTGAAGCGTGTTGAAGCATGTTGCCAGGCCTGATTTATTCTTGTGGGGTTTACTGAAGGGCCGCACATCATATACAGGATTAAGCCCATAACAATAGAAGCTCTCTAGCCCTGATACGGCGGGCGTTTGCTGCCATTATGATGGCACATTATTGACATTAACACATACTCCAATAAGCAGACTCGCATTCAAAAAAATTTGGTTGCTGGAGGGGACCATTTTCAGCATATTCTCTAGGCAGACCTTGTTTGGCATCATACAAGGCAAGTACATGTCAATTTCCATTGAGAACCATACAATAATTAAAGAGTTATTGAGGAATGTTTGGGTTCGGTTTCGGGAGAATCACCCTGTAAAAAGGGTCACTATACAAAAATGTCAAAATGTCCATTTTGAAAATAAATACCGTATTTAAGTTATGAGGACTTTATAAAAATTACTTAGAAATAAACAGGTCACGCTAAAGAGCTTGAAAAGGACTTATTAAAAGACATCATATTCCACTTTTGAGTAGGATTAATGGTCATGTCTGGCACCAAAATATGGCCAGCCTAAGAATGTGGCAAAACTAAGAGGACTGAAATGTTATACAGTAAGTTTGTTTGTTATATAGTGGGACGATCCCATTCCACCCTGAGGTAAGAATAGAACTCAACCTATCTGTGACATAAGTGGTATATACTTCCTGCATTTCACTGTTATCCTATACACAGGTGTTGCGCCACTATTAAAATTCTTGCCATAGTACTTACACCTTTATAATGTATTTGAGCTCCTGCTACCAAATGGTACCTCGCGACTTCGGCCCAGTTTCACCACCTGGTATTTTGAAGAAGATTGACTGATCGGGTTTCATTTGATTCACCGCCCTTGTGTAACAATATGTTCTGCGGGAAATAAAACATTATTCACATGAGTCACTCACCACTGAGGCACGAAAAGGCCACTTATGAGACTGTTTGAAGAATGTTTAAAGAGGTTTCTCTCAGTGAACTGTTGAAAAAATAAGCATCATAATGCCTGAGGTCACAGGGAAACAGTCCTTACATGCTCATTACTCAAAGTCCTTGAACAAATCAAGGAGTGGGGACAATAGGATATGGTATGTACTATATGTGGCTCAAATTGTTTTGGCCACTTTATCCTGGTGTTGAAGCAACCCTTCACACACCCACACCTTCTCACCGTGGGGCTTGTGCGAAGGGTTGCTTCAAGACCAGGATAAAGTGGTCAAAAACAATTATTTGAGCCCCATAGTACAGTACAGGCATTTCACTGAATGACTTTCACATGCTGCACTACCTGCACAAAACATTGGCAAGCGAGAGCCTAGGGAGTGACCAAAAGACGAATGTAATAGGCTTGGGGGCGAGAGTGCTCGACACAATCTTACAAAGTTACCAAAAAAGAGATACTGTATGCTTCCATCGATAGAATGTTTATGCATAGTTGTAGTTAAAGACTTGTGCTATCATATGACTATGTTTAATTTTGGGGAATGAAATAAATATTATACTGGCAAATGGTATTATACTTTTGAAACATGGGAAAATATGAACAAAGAACGTCTTTCATATTCTATAAAAGGGCGATACGTATGCCACTGTCTCAGCCATTTGCTCAAATAATGATTGTAGTCATTGGCTTTCCATTATGTTGCATAAGTGTGGAGTAGAGCGTTACTTGTGTAAAAGTTACACATGCAAATTTAAGAGTTGTGACTATGTTGCATAGAGTGACTTTAAGGTAGTTCTTGCGCCAAGACAAAATGGTGGCAGAGAATTTATAATTACACCAGTTGTTCCCTGTGATGTGACTAATGAGGCTGTAAAATATAAAGGACTTCTACTAAATACTTTCGGAGATATTCATCTCTGAACTTGAGGTCTTATACATGGCGGCTTATGGAGAGGGGCATCCAGGAACCGATATTTCCCCCCGTAGATCCCGTGAAAATGGTGCCACGATCACAAAAAACTAATCACTGTGTAGCCATATTCGTACCAAATTATTTTGTCACAAGAAACCAATACGTCACCAGGCCCGTTCTTCCACAATCCCTTCAAAACTGCGGGGTAGTCACGGCGCCCAGCGATGACTTGGCAACGCAGCTACAACAATATAGTAGGGGGCGCGCGTTTTGAAAGTCCCAGG
The DNA here is from genome assembly GCA_000934665.2 of Catajapyx aquilonaris. Classification (NCBI taxonomy): domain Eukaryota; kingdom Metazoa; phylum Arthropoda; class Diplura; order Dicellurata; family Japygidae; genus Catajapyx; species Catajapyx aquilonaris. Next base: position 147 of record JYFJ02009134.1, on the reverse strand, counting down.
CATCGCGCTGAGCTCGTTTTAAGAGTATAAAGTTAATATATAGGGCTCTTACCGAAGCAGTAGTGGCGGAGGGGATTTGGTATCCGACTGCTAATCGGGAGGTCCTGGGTTCGAGTCCCGGAGGCCGGCGGTCCTGACCTTGGTTTT
>JYFJ02009133.1:0-10538 GCA_000934665.2 Catajapyx aquilonaris | reverse complement strand
TGTGCCTAGAAAGATGGCCGCCGTTCCAGATCTTGGACCGTTCCTTCCTCCCAGTTCCAGATTAAGGGGTACAATTTTCCATAATGGGTGGGATAGGGGGCCCCACCTCCACAGTATTCCTTCCTCCATGCACTGGGGGGACATCCGCCATTTTCCGCCATCAGCGCCGTGACGCCGTCTGGCCAGGACACAGGAGTTAACCTACCGTCATCATACATGTAGGTGGGATGTGTCAGGGGGCTGTACCAGAGCTTTTAAAACCGGGAGGCACTTCAAATTCGGTGTAGGTCAACAAAATAATTACCATTCAAGATGTCCGCCACCGGTTTCTTCAAATGACCGTAACTCAGCTCCTAATCGTCCGATTTTAATGCCTTTTATTTTGTTCGCAATCTATCATTATTCTGAAACCTTTGTGTAGACATGCATGTGTCGCTAAACCGCAAGGGATTCGCACAATTAAATAATTTAGCGAAATTTCAGGTTTCGCACGAATTTCATCCTTAATGACGTAGATAACAACTCATACCATTAACTTACTATATTTATATAATATTTGAAATGATGAGAAATGCTCTTGCAAAAGAACTACACTCCCGATTATCCGGGTGCGGATTATTCGTGCATCGACAAAAAATAAGTCAGAAATTAAAGTCCGAAAAAACGTCCGTCTCGCAGGAAAGGAAATTTAACATGCTTTTTTTTAGAAGAATAACTAAAAATATACGGTACGTTTTATTATTTCGATTAAATTAATATTAAGTTATTTAAATGAGCATGCATACGTCCGGAAGTTCATTTAAAACCTGCGAATTGCTCATTTTCACGGTAGCTAAGACAATTTTAAGATTATTATCAGTGTTTTCCAATTATCCCGCCACATTCATTGGCACGGATATATATCCTGGATACTGGATATACTGTACAATATATAATATTATATACCGAAGCAGGTTGGTGTAGTGGATATGGAGTCCGCCTGCTAATCGGGAGGTCCTGGGTTCGAGGTTCGAATCCCGGTGCCGGCAACTCTGACCGTGGTTTTCTGTGGTTTCCCACGGTTCCTCCAGGTGAATACCGGAGTTGTTTCCTAGTTAATAGGCCACAGCCGCTTCCTTCCATCTCTATCCCGTCCCAAAAAGCGAAATAAAGTTTACAAGAGTTCCAGCCAAAAAAAAAAATCTCCCCCCTAAAAAGCCAGAACGGCTTCAATGGGGTATGATATTATTATATATAATATTATATAGTATAATATATATTATATGGTATAATAGGTCATATAATATATTAATATAATAATACCTTATGTTAATATAATATGTTAATATAATAATATGTTAATATAATTATAATGGTTTCCTCGGCAGATCAGCACGATGAATACGAGAAAGCCAAAGGGCTCTCCTTTCGCTTGACAGCTCCTTCGTCCGATCGCACTGATTTATTTATTACTGTAGGCAGGCCATAATGCATCCTTATCTGTCCGGTCCCTCCCGTACCTCTCAGAGCAACCCACAATCGCACAAAAAACCATATCCGCACTGTGAAATGCCTACAATCCGCTCAAATATTCGCCTTAGCAAGCTACGGCACTATGTAGGCAATGGGCAGGTAACACTCTTATTTCTACAATATGGCCGCCGCCCGCTGGTGACGTCATGCCAAGAGCCGGTGACGTCACGCCGATACCACCTATTGGCAGGGAGTTTTCTCCAATAACAGCTGCTCAGTTGTTGCAGTATGAGAAATGTAGCTCCTCCATTACAGTGCATAAAAAGCCACACCAGCTGAAGTTGCATTCCCTGTACTACACAATTTGTGCTTCACGACACCATCATAAGGTGGCGGTACAGTACCGGACATATATCTATCATAAATGTAAACAACGGCTTTGGCGATGCCTGGCAACCAGGCGTGTTCGGACATTGGCATATGTACAGTGATTAGCGTTCTTTCTATTGTTACTGTTTACAGGTACAGCGATTGATGCTGGGCGACCTCGCGATGGTGTGCCTGCTTACTAATGCTTGGCAATATGGCATTGGAATAAGCGGGCTGAGGGAATATTATTTTGAGAAGGGGCTTTGTTATTATCACACTATAGTCACTTCACACGATGATGGAGTTACAGAATGTCCAGAACCACTGGACTTTATTGGGAGTGGATGACATTCAATGTGGACCTTATATTAAATTGGCAGACAAGAGCATACCGGACACCTTCCCGATCATTCAGTAACTCCATGCATCCTGACTCATGCTGGAAAGTGATGATAGTGTGATAAAAATAAAGAACCTTCTCAAAATAATATCCCCTCCGGCCTCTTATTCCGATGCCATGCATTAGTAAGCATGCACAGCCGTAGCTAGGTCGCCCAACATCAATCGCTACCTGTAAACAATGGCAACAGTAGACAGAACGCTAAGCACTCTCCATATGCCTGTCCGAACAAGCCTGGTTGCCAGGTAACGCCAACGGCGTTGTTTACATTTATGATAATATTATGCTATTATGTCCGGTAGAGTACAATGCTTAGGATGCAGTGGAAAGCATTTATGAGCTCCATAGTAATTGCTACTTTTGCTCGCTACTTGACTTAAAAGGATGGGGAACAATGATAACCAAACACCCAAGAGTTTTGACTCATTATAGTGACAGTTGGAAACATCATCTACAAATATTAACAAATGGAAACAGACAATCCATATATTCATTGTATATGAGTTTGGCCTTGGCGCTCTAGGCCCTAAGTGTGAAAAACGTGCAAAGTGTTCAGAATGTATCATAGAGCAGCAAGATTTACCTTTATGAACACCCACATCTTATAAAACATTACAAAATTTCCCAACCATATGGGCATTATCCATACTGAAAGCAGACAGGTATGTATTTTTTTAGCGATTGAATTATTTTGAAGGGTAGTGTGTACCAACAAGGCTTTTTGATAATGCAGAAAAATAATACATCCCCTTAACAAAGAAGACAAGTAACTTACAGCTCATCGTCCTCATCATCACTCTCCTCAAAAATGTTGTCATCATCAGTCTCCTCTTCACTATTGGAAGCCTGGGTGGGATTGCTTCCATTATCTGGAGAATGTCCATTCTCCTCCTTGCCTTCACTGTAAAATGAGACAAATTATGTGATCCTAAAGATTATATACTGGTAGATGAAAAATAAAACCAAACTAGTTTTTTTAGTAGTTGTTGTCCGAGTTTAAAACCCTGCATGTGCAATATTTTGGGGTTTTCAAATGGCCATAGAAGGCACTGTGGGAACATCCCAGAATAGGGAGCCTGTGTTAATATTTATGCAATGGTCTACTTCAGATTATTATCAGTACAGCTTGTCTTCCATAAAACCAATATTTCGTAAATTAACTGATTTTGAATGCTTGCCGGTTGCAAATCATGGCAACATTTCAAACAAGATTTGTCAATGGTAAAAATAAATTTACATATTATGCCAATTCCATAAATACATTTACTAAAGAATATGTTACTGCAAAAATTGGCCATCATGTACAGTGGTGGATATTAATGGAGAAGCACAAGTGTTCCCTCCTGGCGGAGTTTTCCCTCTACATGAAGCTCTCCATTAATTTCCACCCCTGTACTATTGATATAAAAATAGGGGAGGTGTGGTGGCTGAGATGGTAACGTCTCGGCTTGCTCAGTGAAAGGTCCCAGGTTCGATCTCCGCCTGGGAGTTCCCTTTCACCTGCGTCGGGAGGGTCTCTGACACGCACCATGGAGGTGTCTGGCAACCTAATAACCTCCTGGGGGACTGCACATGGCCCAAACGTTTATAAGACATTGCACCTGCACAGGTGTCTCCCCAACAATCCCTACTGCTACCCTACATCCTGAAGTCCTTGCACGGTGATTGAAGAGAAAACAAGTTTGAATACTGATGGTGATGTGCCACCCCCCTATAACGACTTATAGTTGTATCACGTTTTTTTTTAATTACATAAAAATACATAATTTTGTCGAATGGTCCTAACACTAGCTCTGGAAATTTCAAACCATGTCGGGAATTTCACATGCACCACATATATGCACCATACGAGTCCTGTTGGAACCCTGAGGAGGACAGAAAAGTTGCACATGGGGACTGGGGAGTGAGCCATCAGCTCTGACTAAGCGCAGGTCATCTGAACATAAGTTAAGGTTAGCTACGGTCCCTACGGAGTCAGCTCTTGTTTGTGTTCATGAATTCATATTACCAAAATAATACCAGTGAGAGGGGGTGCATATGAAAGAAGCATGGCTTGAATCTCAAAGGCCTGCAACACATTGTCTTGGAGATGTCTTGCATCGAAGATGCCTATCCTTACAATAAGGTGGATGTTGCTGGTTGCCGGGACCAGGCGCTTGCACCCCCAGAGTGCTGCTCAACCGGCCTGGCTCAGCAACCAGCAATGCAGGCATGTACGGAGGTATCAATACTTGTCGGAATAGACGTCGTCGATGTCAACGTCGTAGCAAACTTTTTGGATCCATGCCATGCATCTTCCATATGCATCCCCTACTAGTCATTCCTATCATTTTGGCAGTGATGTGTGAATACTCTGTATACTAACTCCATAGGTAACTTAATGCTTCCACCCACTTCTTAGGCCTCGTTGACATGTGAGCGATTTGATCAGCAATGTGCAGCAATGAAACTAATTGTTTGGGGCGAATGTAACGATCAATTTTTGCCCCGAACAATTGGTTTCATTGCTCAGTGATGCAAACCACTGGGTGTATCGCTCACATGTCAACGCAGCCTTAAGCCGCGTTTACATGCGAGCGATTTTACGAGCGATGTCTTAGAGGAGCGGTAACATCGCTGAATAACCAATTTGTTTGAGGCGAACATCGATTGTTACTTTCATCTCAAACAATATTGGTTACTCAGGTTATGTTGTATTCGTGAGCAAACCAATGCCGCAGGTACTGTTCCATTCACTCGTATGATTAATCGTACCAGACTGAGGTACAGTACGAACAGGACACGATCTTGTCCATTAGTTCCAGCAGTCATGTACTAGTGTGACAGAAGTGTTCCAAAGTCTGGGTATCAGATGGGACCCACAGTGTGTCTCACCTTTGGCCATCGTCCTCTTTACCACGTCCATCGCTGACTCCGTCCATCGCAGTAACACTTGTCCCTGTGGGAGATGGCCTGGCTGCACAAAATGGGCCGGATTGAATCGGATTCGATGAAAGACGAGCCGCTAACCGATCAACACGCCATCTTCTTTTTTTTTAGCCCTTCTCCTTCTCTTCTTCGCCGGAAAGTTCACACGTTCTAGTCATTGTCCCCATTGGATTGGGCAGAGATCCCGGCCAATCAGATGACTCCAAGGGACATATCCAGCCACTCACATTGCACGCTCGACTTCTCCACTGACTCGCACTTAAATTGTAATGATTTATCATTAACAGTACAGTTCCGCCTGGGAAATAATTAATCTAAAATTGTGCTTGCAGCTGCTTGTGTTTTGCAGGCAAGATCGCAATTTTATGCATCAATGTGTTTTATCACCCCACGTATCGCAGTAGTGCAAGTCAGGGTCACCTACATGAGTGCCTCCCCCACCTAGACAGGATATTGTCAACCATGTAGGGGACCATGTAGGGGACCCTGGTGGAAGTTGCTCGCACAATTTGTGTGGGCCACCTACCCAACAAATTTGAAGAAAATCGGTTGGAGACTATACGGTTTTTATTAACTTAATTGACCTTTGACCCCTCTTAAAAGAGGGGTCAAGGTGTCATGGAACGGAGGTCATTTTAGGTCAGTTGTTCGTACAATTTATGTGGGCCACCTACCCAACAAATTTGAAGAAAATTGGTTGGAAACTACGGGATTTGCTAACTTGACCTTTACTTCTAAAATAAAGGTCAAGGGGTCAATATGACCAGGTCATTTCATGTAGGTTTTCCATCAACTTTGGTGCGCTACCTACCCAACAAATTTGAAGAAAATCGGTTGGAAACTACGGTTTTATCGAACCTGGGGCCTTTCACTCAGCAAGCCGAGAAGTTACTATCTCGGTCACCACACCTCCCCCGAACCATCACAATTATTTTAATTTAATCACAAGCTGCCATACCCGTATGATCTTCTCCAATGTCATGGCGCTCCCCATCAGACGAGGGCCTTTTGTACTATCAGTCCAACAAGAATTGTCGCAGCGGCAGCGCACGAACTACAATCTACGAGCACAGGTACACGAGAGACTGTAGTTCGTGCGCTGCCGCTTGCGACAATTCTTGTTGGACACCAGGTACATTGGCCCATTCGCATAGGGCAAGGTTGAATACGGAAGATCGTCCATATTTGAAAAGCCTGCCATTTCTAGGATGTCATGTACTGTACAGTCGGCTAAAGGAGTATGTTACCAGACCCCTAACCTAGAAATTAGCCTCCAACAGAGGTGTGCTGCCTAGGGGAGTGAGATTTATTGTATCAGGGGGAAGAACAGAGGTGCTGCTTCCCCCTGATACAATAAATCTCACTCCCCTAGGCAGCACCTCTGTTGGAGGCTAATTTCTAGTTTAGGGGTCTGGTAACATAATCCTTTAGCCGACTGTACGTCCTCTGTCTGGGCAGCTGTCTATGGGCATCGTGTGCGCATGGTCCCCCGTCACAAGAAACAGTATGTCCGCTGCATTGGTGAGCTCCATGGCCACTTTGACAGCTTCTTCAAACTGCAAAGTCTCCTCCATGATTTTGGTAATTTCTGATCCATTACTGATCCATCTTCTCGACCAGTCCTTCCACGGCGTGGTTGAGGCTGTGGAAGGACTGGTCGAGAAGATTGGGGAAACCTGGGCCCGCGGAGTGCATATATGGGGCGCTCATCACGTTCGATATTAGGAACGCTTTCAATAGCGTCCCTCCCGAACGGATATTGGCAGCCCTGCACGGGGCGCGATGCCCTGGGGGACTGCTTCGAACGGTGGAGGGATTTCTTGGACCTCGCCAACAGGTATGTGACTGGGGCATGCACACGATGGAGAGGGGATGCCCGCAGGGTTCCAGTTTGGGGCCCCTGCTTTGGATCATAGTGATGAACGGATGGTTTCGGGTCATGAGGGAGCCGGGCCTGAACAGAGTACACGTTCAGGCCTGCGCGGATGACCAAAGTGCTCTTGATTTCCAACACCTCCAGATTCACCATCAGACAAACGTGGCTGAAGCTAGAACCTGTTCTGAATGAGTTGGCATCTGTGATGGGGCTGGAATACAACGAGGCGAAGACAGCGGCAGTGTTTCTGGCTCATCACAAGGTCAGCGAAGGTCAGCGAAGCTCAGTGAAGGTTTCTGGCTCCAGCGATGTGCGTGGAGTGTCATCTCGGCTGTGGAGCGTGGCGGGACAACGTTGGGGCCTGGCGCCGAGGAGCAGACTCCGTATCTTGTCATCAGCGGTGTTGCCAATGCTTCTCTTCGGAGCTGAAGGTTGGGGTCACCGCACACAAGTGAAAGCGATTAGGAGACATCTAATGGCAGCTCTCGCCCATTCCTGCTGTCTGCAACGAGGACGTACAGGACGACGCCTGGCCCTCTCCTCTGTGTACTAAGCGGGACCATGCCACCAGCGCTGCAAACAAAAGCCATCTGGCAGGCGAGACAGGGGCTTCACTCTGAGGCTGGGGCAGGCCTATAGTGAGACTTCCTGTCCCGGGTCGGGACTCGCCACCACCCTGGGAATGGCATAGGCCCAACATCGGCTCTTGGATGGAGGCGCCGACTGGAGTGGACCTTCTGCTCTTTACTGACGGATCGGTCATGGGGTCTAAAGCCGGAGGAGCCGTAGTCGTGATGGATGGACAACAAGTGGTCTACTGCGAGAGTATCCCCTTTCAAGCACTGGCCGGTATCTTTGACGTGGAGCTGGCCATGATTGTCAGGGCCCTGGAGATCGCTGTCTTCTCTGCGCCAGGACACTCCGCCTGGGTCGTCTCGGATTCGAAGTCGGCGCTTCAAGCAGTGGTGAACCCGCACTCCACCAATGGACGGGCCCAGTATGCACGCAGACTGATGCGAGACTCTCATCAGGACATCGGCCTCTATTGGGTCAAAGCTCATCAAGGCACACCTGGTAATGAGATGGCCGATCAGGAAGCTAAGAAGGCAGCACAGCTTACTGTGGGTCGACACTTCTTGCCTGTGTCGTCTCACCACATTAGAAGACGAGCCTTTGATTCTCAGATGGAGGCCTGGCAGCAGGGTTGGGAGATGTGGAGGGAATTTTGGTATTTCGGGTTCTTTCCGGCGGTGTCGACGAATCGCCGATGTCCATGGGCACCTGACCAGGCTTATATCCGGACATGGACCTTATCGGAGCTACCTACATCGCTTCCACTTGGGAGGAGATCATGTGGGGGATGCAGAAGACAACGGAGATGGTGGGGACTACATAATAGATGATATAACCAGGATGATTCTGATGGTGCGCGGTGCCAGTGTGGAGACGGAGTTCAGACTGCAGTTCATATCATCTGGAGCTGCAATATCCCAGAAATAGCAGCTGCCCGGGGAGAGCTTCGCCGAACATCTGTTTTTAGAAGACTGGGATGGCCCTGTTCGAGGAGGGCTCTGGTGGAAGATTTGCTGCTTGAGTTCAATCGTTTCTGTCTGGCAGCGGACCGAAAGTTGTCACAGCTCAATGCAGGAAGAGGCTGGAGTAAGCGACGGGAGCTGCCGTCTGATGCCAACCCAAAGAAGAAGAGGAAGAAGAGTAGGCTACACGGGGTAGACCAGATCTAATACAGAGATGAACAAGACACGTGAATAATTTTGAGTGTGCATAATGTGAATTTGAATATTATTAATTTGAATATTAATTTGAATATCTATTGAAATAAAGCATGGTGATGGGTGCAGGTCCTGTCTAGGCTAGTCACCTTAAATCTCTTGACAGTCAAGCCCACAACTGATGTTTGCAAGGGTATAACTCTTCCACTGCATCCTTCATCATCCTTCCAGGAGTCAGCACCTTCGACAGCTGGTTGCGAATGCTGGTCCTGCACATTATCAGGAGGGTTGGCACTGAATCTAGAAGGATCAAAGGCAGTGGTTTTTCAAATTAATGCTAATCATTTCAAAAATCAGCTGGGCCATCCCTGGCTTTAAAAGTGATAATAATCCCAGCTAAAGTTTCAACAAAGTTCCAGTAGGCCTATTGCATATTGCAAACCCCTTAAATTATGGCATTAGTTTCAAACTTGACATACCCAAAATTGTGGCCAACATATGCATGACTGTTTTTTAAATGAATTATGGAAACACTATGGTTGTATATGAATTGAGTTGAAGCCATTTAACAAGCTGTGAAGTGGGTGAGGTTTTGGATTCAAAAGCCCCAGAATTTTGGAATCAGAAAAATGCCTAATGCTGTGTTCTTAAGCTCAGGGGAACAAGAGATTCGAGACTTGTGAGTGAGTAACCACAAGCCAATAGGTTTTGAGAACATTTCACTCATTCTTTCATACTAATGTTTCTCATGAGCTTGGGAGCACACTTCAAGACAGTCACAGAGTTGCAAAATTAAATAAAGAGCAAATCGAACCAAAGCCATTGTAGATGGGGTGCCAGTTAAGCTCGCTTCTAGTGATCCCCTCCACTGCGTCCTGAAACTCCCTCACTTTCTCCCTCCTTGTCCAGTTAGCAATTCCCATTGTGGAGCAAACCACAGCCATGGTTTCCATTCGCTTCACAAATAGCTCTGCGTACTGCCGGTACAAGAAACGTCCCGCCTTCAATATCTTCTCGAGAAAGGAGGTCGAGGTCCACTACTCCAGCCAACCAACCACTGTAATCCTGCTGAACCTCAGCAGTCCCACCTGTTCAGTGGAGTCGTTGAAGAGAAATCCATCCCACATGCCATTGGATACACAGCCTGCATGGGAAAAGTCTGAAAGTTTTGTGACCAACAGAAGTAGAGAGGGACATCGAACATTGTGTTGTTTTATAACGCTCGTCTACTTTTACATGTGTGCTGTCAGTATTGGTGACATCAAAATAAGTTATAAATCCGGCTGAGTCGATCTGAACATGCAACCATGTCCAGCAATATTGTGCAAACATCCTCAATATTCAAAATTAATTCCGGAGCTGAAATCAGTGAAATCTACCGCCTTCCAGTACACGCATGCGTACAGCCATTCAGAAGCCAGGTATAGGTCCGCCATCTTTGAGCTCTATTCCATTCCGGCCATTTGATTGGCTATGACAAGTCGGCCTACAGCATCAAGGTGTACTGTACATTCCACGAAATACATGTCATCCTGAATGTAGTGTTTACACAATGTGTAAACACTACTTATTCTTGCATATACTTATTCTTGCACAACTTGCATGTCATGCAAGGTGTGCAAGAATAAGCCAATCACGGCATGGATCGTAATTCAAACGCATGCGTAGACTGGCACCTGCTGAGCCCTTAAAGGGACACTCCAGTCTGAAGACAAGTTGATGTCTAAAAATCAGGCAAAAAATCCTGACTCCAACGCAAAAATCCGTTTGTCTCAAAACAGAA
>JYFJ02009130.1:0-10539 GCA_000934665.2 Catajapyx aquilonaris | reverse complement strand
AGTAATTCCACTTTGATCGCTTCCCTGTGTTGATTGCTACTGGGTCGCGTAGAATGGCACCTGCATAGGGGTTGGGTGGGGAAGGTAGTGGTTGTGACATGTTGACGGCACTGGTACTCACCCCGAGGGTCATCCGGCGAGAGGGCAGCTTCGATGGGCTGCGTCAAATGGCGGGACGACCGCGGAGGAGGCGAAATATGCCTTTCTTCAGCTCTGGAACCATCTTCTGGAGTTGCACACTTGCACGCATAACACAATGAAGTAGTAGGAAAGGAATAGGGCAGAATTAGGAGGGAGTGAGTCAAAAGAGGGGTCGAAGGTAAGTGCCATAGTTGGGCGCCATTTGTAACGGTACGTCGGGGATAGGTGGGAATAACGTACAAGGGTGGGCTAATAACTAGTATATTACAATATGATACATAAATACAGTGAGAAGGAATAGGATGGAAGAAAGGAAGAAAGGACCTGATCAGGCAAAGGATAGGATGAAAGAGGGTCGAGCCCACCAGTCCAACTCCTAATCTCCTATTTATGGAGTACTTCTCTGTGGGGGTCAAGGTAGGGAGTGTTGGAAGAAGGGTAGCAAGAAGGACGCGGGTTCATGACCCGATAAGTCTATGGAGGAGAGGAGAGAGTGAGCTGGACAGGAAGGGACTAATTAGCAGGAGGGGGAAGGTGGGTGGTGAGTAAGGACCGGTATAATAGACTCGATCACGTTTCGTCACTAAATTATTGTCAATTTATCAAAATTCCAAATGGATAGGTTACAGGTAGGTATATTTGACTGTAGATGCTTAGATCCGGCCAGCAGGAGGGGTCAATGGAGTGGAAATAATGTCATAGAATGATTTTGAGTTATTTACTGCTAGCTAACAATTATCGAATATGAGATGCAATAAATGCCCATTATGATCTTGCAACATTATTTTGTGGTGTGAAATAATGAATTAAAAATACATGAAATAACCCAATAATTCGGCAATTTTTCACATAATTACCGTACCGAAAAAGTGCATGTCTTCAGTTGCCCAAGACAGGAAATATATTGCACAGTCAATTCAATTTTGCACAAGTAATTAGGTATAAAATAGAACTAATTATGATGCTCCAAATGACTGCAAAATTCTCGAAAAAAATTATCTGTAACTGGAATTCCTGCCTCTCATTTGTGAATCATCTGAACAAAGAGTAATAAATACAATAATAAAGTACATTATGCCCAATACCATGAGTGTGTATGTGCATACTTCATGTGACCAAAATGTGTTCCAATCTCCACCTGGGGTGAAATTGGATTAGGTTTTTCATTCCGACCCAGTTTGTTTATTATTGTTACCTCACAGTCTGGGAGGACTGGCCGAGAGGGAATGACATTCCATTGCTGCAAAGGGGGTCTCACGGGACAAAAACAATAATCATAATATTCCTTCTCGCACATATCTTGGCCACAGCTGCCTTGTTGCCCTCCAGAGACAATGGATCCTATCAGCTCTGAAATATTGGCAGATAATAATGTTGAATCTTGGGAAATGGCAAAGTACAAGCCATTACCCATCACGCGAATTAAGTAAACCAGACATTTGAATTTTGTATGTATTTTGAATATACAAGTTCATTACAATAACATGGTGATCAAGGAGCTTACAATGTGATGAGGAAGAATAACTGCTTCATGGGCAATATTTGAGAAATTTCGCAGATATCAGCCACTGAAACTGCTCGTAATATTACATGATTGTTACAGTCATGTAACTAACACTGACATACAAAGCCGTAGTACTGTCTTCCATTATACGTCGTAGTGCGTCCGTATAGTTTGACCTGAATATTTTTCAACAAACTGCAACTGAGACACTATCACTCTGCATATAATAATCTTCTGAACACACGTTCAGCTTCGTTTTCATCTGTTGCATGAACTTGACGGTCATGCTTAAAAATCAAACAAGTTGCATTGCCTCATAATTACCACTTTAGGATGACATTGTAAACAATAAAACAAAAATGTATTGCAAAATGGTTACAGAAGCATAACAATGCTTCATATTAAGGTATGGTGGAATTAACCGCTTTCAAAAGACCTCATCTTTATGGAAGAATCACAGAAACTGCCTGATACTATGGCTGGCTAGATCTCCGGGTGTATGTCTATGTATGTCTATAGAGGGATTATACTTATGCTTATGGCCATTACTTCATGTGTTCAAATGACCACTCCATGCACATTCTCTTCAGGTAGGAGCAGTTGAAAGTGTTGGCCTGGTCCAATGTCTCCTGACAGTTGCTCTTGTCCAGCTGTCGAGCCAAGTGCACCTCGCACATTTCCTTCAGGTCCTGCAGGTCGTACTTGTCTGCAGCCCGCAGAAGAGACGATGCCATCTGGCCTAGTTGTCCGGGCTCTTTCCCTGTGTACACATGATGGAGCATCTCCCTGATCAAGTCGGAGCTGAAGTCGGGCATGGTCACCTTTCCAGTCTTCTTCTCCAGCATGTCTCGCTCGAACATGGCTGCGAAGACGGGGCTCTTGAGGGACAGTATGCTGCAATGGGCAGTCACTTCAACGTGGTCATTTCCCATCAGAATGACCTCTGTGTCGCCGACCAACTTGTACAACCTGTTCATCTCGTCAGGAAGTGCGGGAGTAGAAGGTGACGCATCCTGCAGTTCTCCCTCTACATGTATGGAAAGGTTGGGCAATGTTTTCGCTGTTTCAGTTGTTATCTGGCAATGTTCGCAGACGATTATGAGTGAATTCCAGACATTGTCTGAAAGTGCTTTCTGGAAATCCCTGCAACCCACACTAAACCTTTGATTATAACCAACGAATTCAATGAATCCTCGTGGTCCTGAATCAAAAACTTGAAGGGTGCTCCTCGGTGGTGGCGAATATCGAAGGTAGATCGAGAAGGCAAAAGCACAGTAGCGGGAATCCTCCCTGTCCAGCCACATATTCCATTCTCCAGGAATTCCAGAGAGTGAGATGCGGGGTGAATGCAGCCTCCCAGATTGACTCTTGTATTCATCGATTTTCCATTCGATGGAGAAGCCCAAAGGAGCATCCGTTGGGCCAATGAGGATGCGCCCCGTTGTAGTCGTCATGGTGCTGCTGAAATTACGAAAAGAGACATCATCATTTACGCGAATAGAACGCGAAATTTGATACACTCATACACCACGTGGTGTTATCTGGCGTTTGTAATAACTATATAATGAGAATTTATTTCCCGCAATATCTTTCATTTCGAGGCTACTCTTGATTCCAGGTTAAGTTTGGACCGACATCATAATATACTACGTCTCACTCGTTATACCTCCCAGACACTCCCTTTGCAGAAAAATAAAAATGCAATAATTATTAAATTATGGTATGTTTGTAGACCCCAAGAAATAGTGAATATATGATCTCATTCCATAGTTTTCTTGGTATACATTACGAAGAGTCTCAATAAATGAGCAAGTTATTGACTATTTAGGACTTCGAAATGAAACGTCCGGTGTTGGATCCGCAATAATTTTGGCACTAATGGGCTATTTATTTTTAAGCAGTTACTTTGACGAACTTTGAAAGTAAATATTATTCTAATAAATTATCAAAAGTAAAGGCTACTATTATGGGGCCGAATTTGAGTCACACATCCAAGCAGCATCCATTTCCGATTGGCACAACAGGCATCGAACAATAATAATTATAGATAAACCCATTTTTTGTGGGCGGATATATGTCCAGGTCTCTAAGAAGTTGAATAAATACGGATAATATTTTAATATACTATTTTTAATGCCCACAAAAAGTAGATGTTGCAAAACTTACGATCAAAAAATCTGCTACTTATACCTCACACGGACGATTAAAATATTCAATTGCAGCACACTGCACACTGACGTGACCATTTTTCTGTCGTTAGCAAGCAAGTCCCAGCAACAATAGTCCCAACTTGACCAGAATCTGAGTGTACACAGCAGGGTGTGCAGTGCATACGTTGAGGGTTTCCGAGTGAATAAATACCTGGAAGCAGTTCAAAGTCCACCGTCCCTGTCAGGAAGTGACGTATTAGTCCTGATGGGTCCTGATGCCTGATTGTTTTGGCCGGGGGGACAACAATAATGGTTGGTTTGATTGTTTGGGCACGAAGCGAGGCAGAATAAGAAGTGGTGAGGTCAGCGGGGGTCAGCAGCTGTTCTCTGGCACGACCACTCGTTGTATTTCACTCTGCAGAATAGACTGCTTCCAAGGAAAGGAAGGAAGGAGAGGCACTGCGAAGAGAGGAAGTGTGGGCTGGGGGCCAATGAAATGAGAAGAAAACAACGAGGAGGGAAATCCCTCTCATCCAACTACGGCTCAAAGGTTGCATTGTTGAGAGGAGGATTCATGGGGAATATTAAACCACGGCGGTAACCACGGCACAGTTTTATACATATACTTTGGACGGCCAACACAGGTATCATACATATCAAATTTCGCTGCTTAAAATATGGAACTGTTAAGAGTGATGCCGATGATTCGCCCAAGACTCACGTGGCTGCCATTTCTGGTCCAAGTGAATGTGTTTCATTCGGTTTGATTTATCTTTTAAAATTTTTTATTATCAATGTGTTGTTGTTGAACTGGCAGTTAATTATTATTAGAGCGAGAAATGAAAAAGGTCGTTTTAGGGATAAAAACCTGTTTATAATATACGACCAATGAGCAAAGAGAAGCACAGGCGTTTGCAACTATCTCAGTACAATTGACTCCGGTTATAACAGACTTTCGGTTATAACAGACTCGAATGGCCAGTCCCAGCAAACTTCCATAAGGCCCTGTTTTTACTACTGATAATTATAACAGACTCGTTTTCACCTCACCTCGGCTGTAACAGACGATTTTTGGGCCACTGAGCGGGAAAATATGCTGGTTTTGATTACAACGTCTTTTCCCTTGCGCAGACTCGCACGCATTCGCACATAGTGTGCGGTGACAGGAGTTGTGACCCATACAGGATTTAATATCTTCAGTTTCAGTCCTGGGTCATGCATGGCTCGCAAGAAAATAATAGATATGTTTTGCAGGGATAGCCTGTACCATTAATTTTCAAGGATGCAAATTCTTGGGCATGTGACCGCAATGGAATGTCACACACGTTTTTCTGATGGTTACATTTCAGAAGAAAACATAAGTTATCATATTTCATAGGGGCATTCTCCTGGTGATTCTAATTCATTTGATAATTATCTCGTACGTATATGTTTATTCGGCTTTGACCAAGCTTCCACTTTCGTGATTTTTTTCCTCCCCACGGTGTTTCGCAATTTGGCTGAAACTTGATGATCAGTGTTTTGACATAGGTGCCATGTTTGATATATCGAAATATCACACAGTCTTAACCTAGAAATGAAAATGAAAAGGGTCCATGACTCTTGACAACTACTCATCTCAACTTCACAAGAATCACAAAAAAATGTGTTGCATGCTAAACCAATGGATTTTATTTCGTATCTATTTCGGTAACAATTTGTATTCAGCAAATGAGTACAACAATGCAACTTAATATTTAAAAGAACCCATTATAATAAACAGCGAATGATTTCCAATTAATGTGAAGTACGCCTGATATTATTCGGTCGGTGTCTGCCAATTGGGGTTTCCTGATCTGGGCCGCGTCACTTCCGCAGCCATCCTTCCGGTAGTGGAAGACATTAACAGTACTCGTTCACGCAGTAACCGTAGCCATCATCGTCATCAGGATAATCTGCTTCGCACTGGTCCACACAATCTTCTTGATCTCATGAAATAAAACAATGTGTTCTCAAATTCCAAACGTTGTGACGAGCCTGCTGGACTGGAGGTTCCAATATGAACCAAGTAATGTGAGTAATCAACTCTT
Organism: Catajapyx aquilonaris; assembly: GCA_000934665.2. NCBI lineage: Eukaryota > Metazoa > Arthropoda > Diplura > Dicellurata > Japygidae > Catajapyx > Catajapyx aquilonaris. Next base: position 4,675 of record JYFJ02009130.1, on the reverse strand, counting down.
TCTTCATCCCTGCCCCTCTTCTGATGGTCAACGTGGGGATACACACGCACCCTTCACCTGCCCACGACAGTCGCACTTACCTTTGTTTCTTCGAGCTGAGAAGACGGGGCCCATCATCAGACCGAGGGAGATGAAGAGGATGGCCGTGATCTTCGCCAGAGGAGGAGACATGGCGTGTCTATAGCTATAGAGAAGAGACGTTGTCTATCGTCTGAGCAGACTCAGATTAACAACTCTAACTGTCTCTATACTGTGACTATTCTACGCCTTTTATGTGCAACGACCTTGCGATGAGGTAAACCGAGGTGAGTCAATACCTATTGATGCGATGTACAGTATACACCAGATGGGCAATTTCAGCATCCTATGGCAGCAAACAATGTGAATTGTTGTGGAAATGTAATAAAATTGACGATCCATATTATTGTCCTGGTTGGTACTTCTTAATGCCGCTACTCGCAATTTATTAGCATGCATTATTGAGAAACGTCCATATATGCTTTTGATGGCCATGTTGCTATGAAGAAATTACATATTCTTACGCAATTATTTCTAATTGTGTTCAATCAGACCGTGTTTTAAAATCCCTGTATTTATCTGTAAATGAGACTTAAAATCATAATTATTAATTATTAAATTCATCTCCCTGAAATACGCCCATAAATTTTGAGGACCAATGGTGTGACAATATTGGCATGTTTGACTGTGGACGTTGATAACATATTATGAAAAAGATATGGTAACAATGACAATGACAATAACAGTTACTGTATGTGTATTGTACTGTAGTATATAGCCATACTTTGTTAATGCATCCCTTTCAAATTTTATTGATCTTTATATAAATGGATTTTAAAACACGGTGCGATTGAACATGATTAGAAATAATTACATAAGAATATGTAATTTCTTCATAGCAATGTGGCCACCAAAAGCTTGGACGTTTCTCAATGCATGCTAATAAATTGCGAGTTGCGACATTAAGAAAAGTACACCAGGGCAATGTGGATGATCAATTTTATTACTTTTGCCCAACAATTCCCATTGTTTGCTGCCTTAGGACGCTGAAATTGCCCATCTGGTGTACTCGACATTGAGTCAATAGGTATTGACTCACCTCGGTGTACCTCATGCAAACAATTTCCATCGCAATAAGGTTGCACACAAGCCCGCCCTTCATTTCAGGTCTACCAAGCGGCATGCGAGCTACCACGTACGTACCTTGTGAAGGAGGAGTTAAGAGCGGAAGACCCAAGAGTGAACACATTGGTCCAACAAGAAGCACATGAACGGGATGGATACGAGGAGCAAGTTAGTGTATAGAAAGGATTCACTTATACAAATAAGTGACTTTTTTACAGTCTGATGGTTATTTGGGGGAGGAATATTTCAACACTTCTGGATGCACAGGGGAAGATGCCAACAGTCCGTAGAATGACATTCCATGAAAAACTGATATCGAATGTGTCTTGACATTTCATGTTTTCCGCAGCCTTTGACGTCAGCAGGAGTGATGTTTTTCATGCCGAAGTAGCGGACATAGCGGATGAAGAATCCAGCAATTAGGATGGTCTGCAGGGCATTATTTTCATCAGACGTGAGACCATCTCTACCAAAGACAACCATGGTTCATGCCGAAGAAGAGGACGAATACTAGACACATGTAGTTTGGGTGGTACAATTGCAGGGGTTGATAGAAACCAGCTCACTGCAGTTCATGCAATATGGTAATGTACCGTCAAGCGGGGTTACTTAAGCCACTTTTCAATTTCAGACATCTGCCAATTCAAGAGCATTGACTTTAGAGATTAACTAATTGTTGTAAAACATGGGTCTACAGTTACGGTCGACGTATACGAGGATGAAAGTTTCCTACAACGTGTATGATAAAAACGAAAAAAAAGAGAGGGTGGCTTAAGTAACCCCCCGATATGGGGTAACTTAAGCCAGCAGGAAGAATTCAGTGTTTCGCTTATGTTAGACGATGACACGGTAACAAAGTCCGTTCCCAGGGCGAAAATAAACATTTGCATATTGCTCCAGAAATTTATTGTTCAAAATTTCAGTTCAATATAAGGGAAAGTATGGCGGCCTCTCTTTATGCTCACCGGCTGTACAGAACAAACAATATTTCTGATATGTGAACATACATTTCATCATCAACAATGCTCCCAACTAGGCAACTACTAGGGCTGTGCGATATCCGAAAAAATATCGAATCGAAGTCGATATATCGAAAATCGAAAAACCGACATCGAAAACCGACATCGAAAAATATCGCAAACCGACATCGAACCGACATCGAAAAATATCGAAAACCGACATCGCGATATTCGATACATCGCACACGCCAAGCGTCGGATATCGATATTAGGAAAATATCGTATCGACAGGCGATGTATCGAAATATCGCACAGACCTACTCCTGACCCCCAGAAGCTAATCCCCCCACTTCCTGCCAGACTTGGAACTACGCGGTCAGGTGGCCTATGTTGGCTAGTGTGACGTGCCCGCCCGGCTAAAGAGGGCACGACACATGGGACCAGACCCAGACACTCACCAGGCCTAGCCCCGACCCCTTTCTCCCACTCACCCCAGACAAAGGAGTCACACAGTTCCTGTATAAAACTGTTTATTGCACACTCACAATCATACCCAGCATACACACAGAACACTTACGCGCACAGGGCATGGGGCCCAACGGCCCCCCAGACACAGGACACCAGGAGGTCACCTCCAACCCAACCACCCTGTCCCCTTCCCTCGCCTCGTCTCTCCTCCTTCCCTCAACATCCGCCAGGTGGCTCCCCACCTTATCCACAGTGCTGCCCTCTGTTGGCAGCAGCCACTACAATAGGCAGACTGCCACAGTGCCCCCCTTACAAACAAAAGGCGGGGCTGTACAAACTCACAATTCATCCAAACGCACAAAAAGACATCATCAGAATAATCACAAAATTACTTAACGTCCAACCAATGTAATGTGGCGGGGGTAGGGGTAAAGGGAGAAAATGTTCGTAGGTCCAAGCGCAGGAAACATGGCGTGTCAGTCCAGGAAGCACAGCTGGTCCGCAGAAACCTCTGACGTCCACTGCCGGACAGCCTGGGTCCCCCTGCTGGGCTGCCACCACCCACAACTTCTGTTTCAGAGCCAGGTCAGAGTCCAGACAGAACCTCCACTGGCGGCGCACCTACGTCCATCCTGACCGGTAACATGTCAGGCACCTCCGCGCAGCACACCAACAGTCCATCGCCGGTGTACTCACGGCCAACAGGCGCCCCTACACCCGCATGCTGGCCCGACCATGGCCGCCAAGCATGCGACGAGGTCACCAGCCCCAGTGTCGCCACGAACCGTCCATCACCACACCAAGATGTTACAGAAGTCGACCTTTTTGCCAGCTCCAACACAGGGCCAAAGGGAGTAACTTGGGAATGGGAGGGGAAATTGGGAGGAAAAGGATGGGTAAACCGCCACAAAAACACCTCACACGTGGGTTCAAAAAGTTCACAAAGTTTCTGCATACACACTGCTGGTCACGAGGTCTTACAATGGGCTCACTCACAAAAAAAACTCAAAGAAAAAAAAACGTTGCCACCATTGTTGCACACTACACCAACAAAAGTATGCTATACCTACCAAATCAATCATCGAAAAAAAAAAATCCACAAAAGAAACAACCCAAGGCAAGCACCTCTGAGCTGCTAACAATGCACAACAAACAAGTCCATTGCCAGCAACTCCATAGTGGCCGAGCCCCTATTCAAGCAATAGGAGTCACCCCCATGACAGCAAAACTAAAGGGAGCCAAAACAGGCAAAACACCCGAAAAGGGAGGAAGGGCATGCCGAACTCAAAACATGCCGCCCTCTGCTTCTTACGTTGTCCCGAAACGCAGAAGCCCGAGTTCCACGGCTTTCATAAAAGCCGCCAGTACCAGTTTACCCAAAACTGGCACCAGGAGGAACTACTCGATCGCACCAGTCGACCTCATCACCCCACATGTCGACGTCCTAACCCCGCCTGGCAACCAGAAAAACCAGGCGAGCAAAAACATCGACTACCTTCGCCATGTCTCAACATGGCCATCTGGCTCTCTTTTGTCTCACAAAAAGGCCGGAAGGGGGGATTTAACGCACTGCATCTCATTTACAGAAAAATGACATGAAGTTCAGGAAGGTCAAAACCACTAATGATATGGACTTTTGCACCCTCCTGGGTGTGCCTGGATGACGCAACAAGTCACCCAAACAACCAAGCCAGCCTTCGCCTTCTCCTCAAAGGCAGTGGGCGGTGACTCGTCCACCCCCACAGCCCCCTGGCCGCTCCTGGGGGCGACTCGCTCACCCGCCCACCTGAGGGCTGGCCCCTGGGGCGCACACCACACCTCCACCGAGGCGGGGCGCACCCCGGTACCTCCAGTGATGAACTGGCGGTACCCTCGCACCGCTGGGTGGCGCTGTAGCACAGCGCGAGTCCCACGATTAACCAAATCGTTGGACTCCCACCCACGCCACGGGCAACAGTCTGAACTGTTCACCCCGGGTTCGTGCAAATGCTACACCACGGGCTTTAAAAAAAACCCGAGGTAATAGCCCCACGTTGGGCGCCAATGTGACGTGCCCGCCCGGCTAAAGAGGGCACGACACATGGGACCAGACCCAGACACTCACC
>JYFJ02009129.1:0-10607 GCA_000934665.2 Catajapyx aquilonaris | reverse complement strand
GCCCACCACTCTCCTTCCTCCCCACCCTTCCTCTTCTCCTGCTCTCCCATCAGACCGGACACGTTCTTCCCAACACCCGATGATGATGATGATGATGATGATGATGACGAGGTGTGGCCACCAAACATGGCCATGGCCACGGAGCAAAGGACCAGCACTTGCAACCCGAACATGTTAGATCCACCAACTGACGTGGCCCAAGCACACCTGGTGTCTCCTCACACACTTGAATATTCCAAACCCTAATTGCCCCTCCAGCAGTCGCTTGCCGAGGCATTTCTATGAAATGTCTGGCTACAGCTGGCAATTAATGTCATCTAAGCCCCTGATTGTTGTTTCCGTGGATTGGCACTGAAATCAATCCCTAATTACCAGTTGGGGTGAAGTGGCGTAGTAGGTTTAGGAATAGGTGATAGAGCAACCATCACGGTTCTCAGAAGCGGGTAGAAAGGTTCTATTAAGTACTGGCTATAAAACTTACATGGCTGTAAGTTTTAGGCAGTACCTTTCTACCTCCATGGTCCAACTAAATGCAGTACCAATATTTTTATTTTCATCATCATCATCATCATCATCATCATCATCATCATCATCATCATCATCATCATCATCATCATCATCTTCACGGCGTTTCCAAAACAGATATGGGGTTGCCAGCGAATATTAAGGAGGAGGTCCTTAATATCCTCGTATGACCAAATATGTATACAAAAAAAATAATATCTGAAGCCTGGTCAGGTACTTGCAGATAATGGGGGAGGGGATGGCTACAACATATTGCCGAATGAATTATTATTTTATTGGGCTATAAAAAGGCAAAAGACTGATGGTTCCCCCTTAATCTTTGGCCAGTTTGAGATTTGTATTCTTAGCATGACAGGTTGTCCTTATTGAGGTCCTTATTAACTCCTGTCGGCAGCCCAACGTTAGTGTGAGCTGCACCGCCATAAAACTTGCTACCGGCAGTAAAGCCCGTCAGGTGTGCGGGAGTGACATATGTGGTGGCCACTTGAGGAGGTGTGTGTGCCTGGTATTGATTGCCTGCAAGACACAGTAATAAGCACGTGCTTGAGGGCATTTTCTCAAAGCAGCGAGAACAACATGGTGTCGCTACACTTCCCCTAGAAAGTGTGTTCAAATACACAGTACACTGTCTGCGATTTCCGTAATTCTCTGAACCCATCAAGGTAGGCCTACATAGAAAGAGAGTTCGGCGCGGATGTTCTGCTCTTGGAGTTGTTGTTGTCTTCGTCATGTACTGTACTTTCCAGATTTAGATTATTGTATAGTACACTGCTGCACATGTTGTAAGTTTGGAACTCAAATTTCGCGAAAGACTGGCTTCTGCACACCTTTATTTTATGGTTACCTGACCATTCAAACTGGTCAACTCGGAGCCTGAATTTGTGTTGAATGACCTGAAATCACCCTCCAGGACATTATTTTTCCAGCTGAATCACTCACTCTTCGCTTCTCTGAAATGAGGAGGTCAGTTGAAAAGTCATCTCTATCGAATCAGGAGTTGATTTTCTGACCATTTCTCATTAATCACAGGCGCTCTATTTAAGTAATATATTGTGAGTAGCGATTTATGAGAAAGTAGCAGCTCTTCTCCTGTAGCCACTCTCTGGCCATGGCCATGGCCACGGAGCAAATAAAGGGCCAGCACTTGCAACCCAAGCACTGACTGACGTGTCCCAACCGCACTCGCCCTCCCACACATTATTCCGACACTCCGTTCAATACCTAATTGCACCCATTTCCATACCAGGCGCCTTCATTGCCACACCAAGAGCTCGCCTTGGCTTGTTATCAGATGTGAGAATGTGGCAGGGTGATAGGATCAGTCCACTTCGGGTAAATGTGTTTCCAGGAGTTGGCCCATGCAGATCGATACAATTATCTCTATACAGTCCCAGTCGCTCAGGTGTCTGCTATAAAACAAAGTTCGGCCATGTTTATTTGATAAGGTAAATTCTCCAAATACTCGCACACGCACCTCAACAAGAGACGCACAATGTGAATTCATCCAGAACTCTTGCTCTCTCCTTCGGTTTTCCACTTTTTCCCACTGTTTTCTTCGTGTCCTTGTGTCCCAATCGCTGTTTAAGAGCTAAAGCCATATTTCTAACACATTTGGAACTTGTGATGATTACAAGTCAGATGAAAATGTATAATCTTGTTCAAGTGTTCATTTTGAAGTATGGCGTGTGACGCAATATGCGTGCGCGGTCCTCAAGGTCTCTCAGCTTGGTATGTAATATTGTTGCAGTTGAGAGTTAAATGCCGCCTCTTTGGCTTCACCTGCCGCAACTCTTCCCTCGATTACCACCAACCTATTTGCGAGATTATCAACTTTGGCAGCCAAGGGTTCAACCACCGTGGTCTGGAGCAGCGTCTTGAGGTCAGTCTTGATTTCCTTGGACAAGTCTGCCAGTAGTGCAGTCAGCAATGGTCGAATGGTTTCTTCCGTGAGAGGTGAAGCAGCAGTTGGCCCCATTCTGACGAATCAGATAACGACAGGAGCGATCTCAAAGCACGTGTATACCCGTTTGGAGCTGGAGTGATTCTCGATTACCACTCAGGGAATAACGACGAGGCCTTGCGGGCCTACAGGGTAGTTTTTAATAAGCAGGAAAAAGTGTTGGGCCATGACCATCCGGACACTCTTAGCACAAAGGATATATAACGTGGCCAGCGTGTTAGGTGACCAATGCAAGTACGACGAAGCCTTGCGGGCATGCAGGGAGGTTTTGGATAAGAGGGAGAAAGTGTTGGGTCATGACCATCCGGACACTATTAACTACATACACACACCTTACCTTACCGAAGTGTAATATGGAAGCTGCACAAACGGGGAGGACATAAAGGCAAATTCTGAAATTCTTAGGAAGTTATTTAAAATGCAATGACTACTTTCATTTTCATTTAACTAATAATTGGATAGCGTGACATTATTTTGTAATTACCTGATTTACCTGACTGATTACTGATTGTAATTACCTGGGTATGAAGGAAGGTGTAGGCAGGGTAAACGGCACAGCTCAGACTGGCCACGAGCCAGGAGTCGCTCGCTCCCCCTTCTGAAGGGGAGGCGCGAGGCGTGATGGGAATGAAGCCGAGGCCGCACACGTGACCATCGGGAAGGTGCTACAAGGACAGGGTGACGCAATCCATATACATGTGGGCGTAATACTGTCACACACCTCCCTGGGAATAAGCTTCGGCACAGAGATGAAATCGAATGGAGACACCCATACATAATATGCACACTGAATAACACACAATAGCAAAAAGGTGGTTGGCCAACCCTAAATCTATACCTTATGAAGTAACAATATGTACACTGACGTAAACTCTAGGTAAGTCCAAAATCACAAACAGAGTCCGTAGCGTCGTAGAAGTCAGTGTCGTCGTCGGATGGGTGAAGGGCATCTTGATGCATCATGGTCACGCTCTTGTCCGGCGGCGGAGTGTCATCGTCGGTGACTGGGTACTTAGGAGCTTTGGGCGGTCGAGTTGGCCGTGGTCCGGTTCCTCTTCCTCTGCCTGATGGTGGGGGTCTGCCAGGAACGTGGTATGGCCACTGCGTCTTGGCGTAGAACCTTCTTGGAGGCACTGTGGCTGGGCGAGCTGGAACGGCTGTGGAAGTGCCAGGCTGTCCTTCTGCCAGCGCTGGCCTGGGTCGTTCTGTGGCTGGAGGAGGCTGTATCACGACGGGTGGTGCCCGGTCGGTGGTCGGCTCTGGAGTGGTCGTCTCCAGGGTTGTTGCAGTATCACCAGGCGACCTTGTTGTCGTCGTGGTGACATCGGATGTAGGCTCTGGAGAAGTCGTCCGTTCCAGGCCGCTGCTTTGGTCTGGATCCGTTGTCTCTGGCAGGGAGTCTGGTAGAGACGATAGGTCTTCGGTCTCATCCGATTGGTCTTCATCTTCGACGTTGGGTCGGAGGGTTGTATCCGTGGTCTCGGTGGGACCGGATGTGAAAGATGGAGGAAAGCACATGGATGGAGTGCAGGGAGTGGTTGGTTGGCTGGAAGGTGTGAGCGATGAGGTGGGACTGGAAATGCCGAAAGCGGGTTTGAGACGGTTGAAATGTACCTGACTCGTGTTAGAGTCGGAATCTCGAATCTGGTAGGTAGTATCACCGATACGGCGAACTACTTGATATGGGCCTCTCCATGGCTTTTGGAATTTCTGGTGGACCCCCTTTTTTTTCAACCACACCCACGTGTTCTCGGGATAAGGCGTCCCATGAACACGTTTGTCATAATGTGCTTTCTGTTTTTGTCTGGCTGCGTCCAACTTGAGTCGGGCTTTGTGGAACATTGAGAGAAGGTCCTGAGATATTCTCTTCACATGGGCAGAAGATGATTCCGCCATGTTCGTGTGTCCCAAGATAAGAAGATCCTCTGGCATCCTGGCCTCGCGACCGAACGTCATGCGGTACGGGGTAGTGCCAGTAGACGCATGAACATTATTGCGATATGCGAGCAAGGAGTATGGGAGGAGATCGTCCCAGGAGTCTGGGTGAGTAGCAGCCAAAGCCTTCAGAATTTGGACGGGAGTCCCGTTAAGCCTTTGCCTTGGTCAGACAAGAGATATGAAGGGACTCCAAAGCGTCATATAAACTCCTTCACGAAGGTCTGGGCGACTGTAGGGGCGTCAATCCGCTGAAGTGGATACGCCTCAGCCCATTTTGTGAAGAAGTCTACGACGACGAGAGCATACCTGTTTCCGTTCCTGGTGGCTGGCAAAGGCCCGATGATGTCTATCCCTAGCATCTCCATAGGTGCCCCTACCTCGATCGGGTGGAGAGGTGCACGAAACTTTTGTCGTGGGGACTTAGTCTGTTGGCAGACTAGACACTCTTGGCACCATTTCTTTACATCGGTACTAATGTTGGGCCAATAGTACTTGCCTCTAGCACGGGCATAGGTTTTATCAAACCCGTAGTGGCCACCAGTTAGGGAGTTGTGGTACATCTCGAAGAGAGTCTTACCCTGACTAGGTGGAATCAGCGCTTCGTTGTCAACGACACCCTTTCGGCGGAATACCAAATCGCCGGATACAACCAGATGTGGGACGTCCTTTCTCCATACTGAATTGGGAGAGAGAGGTGCCCCCCTGTATAGGTGGCGTTTGACATTGGTAATGTCAGGGTCGTTCAGTTGCCATTGGGTCGCCAGGGGCGGTGTTCCTATAGGACACACTGCCTCTTGTGGGTGCCGTGATAAGGCGTCCACATGAGATAACGTCTTCCCTGGCTGATATGAAATGTGAGGGTCGTAGTCTTCAAGCATGAGAATCCACCTGGCGAACTTGCCTGTGGGGTTCTTCATGGAACGCAACCACCGGAGGGGGTTATGGTCAGTGACAATCTCGCATGCCTGGCCGTGAACATACGGTCGGAAGGTTTTCAGGGCTTGAATGACTCCGAGAGCCTCACGCTCGATCACAGAATAATTCCGTTCTGAATGAGACAACAGTCGACTTGAATAGACCAGGACCCTTTCTACCTGCTTTCAACCCCATCCTGTACCTGTGCAAGAATATTCCCGATTCCTACCGCACTAGCATCAGTGTAAATGCGGAATGGTTTGTCGAATTGGGGATGGGCAAGGATGGGTGCGGATGTTAGCTTTTGCTTCAGTGCATCAAAGGCTTCCTGTTCTTCCTTGCCCCAATGGAAGGCAGTTTTATCGCCAGTCAACGTATGTAGGGCCTTGGCGATCTCGGAGAATCTAGGGATGAATCTCCGGTAATACGAAGCTAAACCGAGGAAGGATCGGTTTCCGTCTTGGTTTTTGGCACTGGATAGGCCGTTACACTCAGCACCTTGGCGGGGTCTGGGTGGATGCCCTTATTGCTAACCATATGTCCCAGATACTTAATCTCAGTCAGTGCGAATTGGCACTTAGACGGTTTCGCCTTCAGGTTTGCGGCTTGGAGTCTCTGGAAGACTGACTCCAATCGTTCAAAATGGGTTGACATGGAGGGAGAAAAGACAAGTACATCATCAAGGTAGAGTAAGCACGTCTCCCACGTAAGTCCGGCAAGTACCTGTTCCATAAGACGCTGGAACGTGGACTGGGCTTTCACCAGCCCGAATGGGAGTACATTGAACTCAAAAAGGCCTCCACCTGGTACAGAAAATGCAGTTTTGGGTCTGTCTTCGGGAGAAATTTCCACCTGCCAGTAATAACCAGAAGTAAGATCCAGCGTGGAAAAGTACATGGCACCAGCCAATGCATCGAGAGCTTCGTCCACTCTAGGGAGCGGATAAGCGTTCAACTGGGTTACTGCGTTTACCTTGCGGTAGTCCACACAAAACCTCGGACTACCGTCTGGCTTGGCCACTAAGCAGATAGGGCTGCTCCACGGACTGCTGCTTGGACATACAACCCCTTATTGTCGGGACATTGTCTGCACCTGTTCAGAGATGACTTTCTTCTGTTGAGGTGACACTCTCCTAAACGGTTGTTTTATCGGCCGAGTATCACCGGTGTTGATAACATGAGGAACCTGTTTGGTACGCCCTAGGTCAAGGGTCGATTCACTGAATACATGTTGATATTTCAACAATAGTTCACGCAACCTCTGCATCTCCGTTGGTGGCAAATCTACCTTTTTCAGGGTCTCAGGTAACCAACTTGGGGAAGGAGTAGAGGGAAGGGTGGAAGGGAGAGGTGTATCATACAAGGAGGTATCCCCAAACGAGTTTGGGGCGGAGGATATAGGAGCCAAAAACCCCAAAGTAGTGGCTTTTGGGATGACAGATGCCTGTGGCAGTAGGTTGGCGACTCGTATGGGAACCATACGTTGTTCGCCGGTCTGAGGAGGGCTGACTACGCAGCGTGCAGGTATGACATGGAACTTATCCATGTTCTCCCAATGGGGTTCTACTATTCCAGTGGAGATAGGAATATGTTCACATGGAGTGGAAACAACGCAAGCTAGAATTGCTTCACTCCGAGGGGGTAGGGTGGCTTCTTGAAATAGTTGAAGCCGGATTCTATGGGAAGTATCAGGAATATGACCTGGTTTCCGGTTGGTAGGGAGGTAGGTCAGGGTGTCAGTTTCGAGGTCTATATGACTCCCTGCCAGCTTCAATTGCCTCTTCAATTGTATCCTCTACCACAATTAGACAATGGAGGTAAGTCTCCAATCCCATAGTAACCGAAAACTTGGCCTTGCCAAGAGGGGTGACGATGCGTCCGTCCCCTACTCGTAACTTACCAGAGTAGGGGAGCAAGGGAGGTTTTGAATCAGGAGGAAGACTGTTCCATAGCCGTTGGCATATCAGGGAGCAGACAGCCCCTGAGTCAATCAGCGCACGGGCTTCTATCCCGTTGATGCGTACAGGAGAGGTGGCGGCGGTTACGACAGACACAGACGAAGGATCTTGGGTAGGGCTGGTTTCACGGGTGGCAGTGGTCGGGGTTTGCCCAATAATCCCGACCGAAACTAGTTTTCCGGTCCTCCCAGCCTTGCTTGTTCCCAAGCTGCAAGGTCCCTTTCTAATTTCCAACAATCTGCTTTGACGTGGCGATGTTTTTTGCAATACTCGCACACTACCTCATCAGATTTTGGAGAGGAACGCTGGGAACGACCCCTGCCGCGGTTGAAAGGGCGGCCTCGACCTCGGCTTGATTTCTGATGGCCTTGGTCGGGTTTTGGAGAGGATCGTTCGCCTGTAGCAGAGAACGCGGCGCCTTCTGGGTGAAAACCGGATTGCCACTTGTGAATTCCTTCAGTCAATTTGGCGATACGAAGGACATCCTCCAAAGTAGACTTATCTTGCGTCATAACCTGTTAGTAGTTGAGCTTCACGTGGGATAACCTCAAAGAGTTTCCCACACACTAGCTGAGACACCATTTCAGCGGAAGCAGTTGGATAGGATTTCTTTACGGTTTCTTGCAACCGAAATACATAGGAATCCCAACCCTCATTAGGTTTCAACTGAACTGTGGAAAGCTCGCTCTGCTTCAACACTTTTGGTGTGACTGGTTCAAGACTCAATGCCAGCGAAGTACAAATAGTCGCAAAATCGACTTTTTGTGCGGCCGTCAATAGGCGAAAAGCCTGGTACGCACTCCCTTCGAGGAACAAGGGAAACCTGGTCAGCTTCTTGGCCTCGTCCCATTCGAGAGCCAAGCTGTACAGATCGAACATCTCGCGCCACTCCTCGAAGGAGGAAGTGCCGTCAAACCGTGCAATTGGCGGGACGCCAGTGGCCATTTCTACTGACCTGATGTACCAACTCGTAAACCAAACACAACCATACACTTTACCACACCAATACACTCTTCGTAAGTGCACAGAGCACATACGATTATCAACACTCGTCTGTATAATCTTCAGCGTGTACGCAAACCTCGTAACGCCAACACCGGCATACACATGTGTTTACCACTTGATACACGTCAACGTGCGTCAAAACCCAGGGTGTTCGTATGATAAAGAGGTTCGTAACGGACTGTCAAAAACACTCGTATCCCACCATGACACCACGTGTGACCTTGCGGGCACGTAAAAAGACTGTGGTTCGGGTGCTCAAACTTGTTTATTGTCCGTACGAGAATATGTTACAACTGTCAGGAAGGGAGTAACAAGGTGAGGAGGGGTATGAAGGAAGGTGTAGGCAGGGTAAACGGCACAGCTCAGACTGGCCACGAGCCAGGAGTCGCTCGCTCCCCCTTCTGAAGGGGAGGCGCGAGGCGTGATGGGAATGAAGCCGAGGCCGCACACGTGACCATCGGGAAGGTGCTACAAGGACAGGGTGACGCAATCCATATACATGTGGGCGTAATACTGTCACAATAATATTATCCATTATGTCAGGAATGCTGAAGTGCTCTACTTACACTGATTTATGTATTTACTCCCGTACGCAGTCAGTCGGATGAGGTGATCCGAATGACTGATTGTCACCACACAACGCCGCTGTTAACTCCAAGACAGGGCATGATAATGACAAATTAATGAGCAATCAATTCAAAATTGGATATTTTAGTGTTACGAGTCTTTTTTTGACTTCTTGAGAAGTGAAGGGCACATGGTGACTGGTCTTCTCGCTCTCAGGCTTTTCCCTTCAGCCCGACACTTACGACTGAACATTTCAGATGCAAATGCACACAATCCAACGGCCAGTCCCACCAACCACATATTGAAGATGGCAGAGAGTTTCGTCCTGGTCAACACTTCCTCTGCCTTTTGGGGGTTGTCCCTCTCCCTGGCCCGGATTCGATCCAAGGAACGGAGGAACATCAGGTACATGTAGTCGCGCAAGCCCACTGTTACCATATCATTTTCATTTACAAATCTCACGACCATAGATCCGATGTGATATGCCATGGTTTGTCCCCGGGGGTAAATCGCCCCACTGTAAACCGGAATTACGTGGTCATCGGAGTAACGGAATGTTGGCTGCCCCGAAGTGTCGCGAAAGAGGTAAATCTCCTGATCCAAGAGCAGGTTCACACCAGAGCAGACTAGTTGCTCCTTATGCATCCTGCCGAGACAATTCTGGATACTCTCAGGGCCCATGGACAACTTCCCTTCCAGGGAGTGGTAGAAAGGATCGTCGATGTAGGAGAGGTATTTCTTTACGAAAAGATAACTGATCAAGTCAGCTTCCATGGTCCAATCCGATTCCGCCAGTTCCCTCCAGTTCCTCGGGACAAACTCCCTCGGGGGGAAGGTAAGGAAGGAGACCATCTTGGCCTTGTAGCCAGTGATGACCACGGTGGAGAAGAAGAGGAAGGACGAGGCCAGGAAGAGAAAGCGGCGGGATGTGGGGAAGGGAACGGGCTGTTCTACCAGGTGTCTGGCCAGGACGTGGAGGGATCCCAGCAGGGTCAGTCGCTGCCCTTCGACCTCTGACCTCCCTCGAGATGGGTCGCAGCGGGAGAGGCTGCCCATCGCGATGGGGAGGAGGGCCAGGGTGACCCCCAAGGACACCCAGAAGGGGAGGACGTAGGGCCTGCAGATCACCCTCCAGCTGACCACTCCTCCGGGTCTTCTGGTCAGGAATGTCGCGTGTGCGTAAATGAAGGGAGGAGTCAGGAGGGTGTGTCGGTAGGAGTCCTTCGTGTAAGGCAAGACACCTATTATATCCACTCGTCCTGCCAACAATTCAGGTGTCAGTCCCACCCAAGTGCCATTGTCCAGAATGTGGTCAAAATCTGTACTCGTGGGCCCCTTCACATAAATCTCAGAAGTGAAGTAGTTGCTCCCTTCCTCGGCGAAGATGTAAGCCCGTTCGTAAGGCTTGAGATAAACTTCTCCCAGTTCTCTTTTTCTCCTTCGAACAACCTCCATGTCTGCTCCAAAAAAGTACATCCCACGCACAATTGGTTTCTTGTTCATCTTTTTCACGTCGTAGTTTCTGTAGAAGCTGCCTACTATCGAATTATCTTTGCGGCTCACCCTGCCGAGATCGATGACCTCCGGTTGACCCCCTTCCGCGCAGAAGAAGCAGACAGTCTCCACCTTCAACTGTCCACCTCCCTCCATCCGACTGGCCACCTTCAGCCTGAGGGCACTGGCAGGGGGCGAGGTCATCACTCGATGGACCTCTCCCTCCTCCACGAGTGACCCCGATGA
>JYFJ02009126.1:0-10588 GCA_000934665.2 Catajapyx aquilonaris | reverse complement strand
AACTGATCGGCCCCTTAGGTCACGAGTTATGCGGTGTTGCCAACCTGATCAGGGAACTAAGCGTTTTAACTCGGCACTTTGTGATAGGAAGGTGCCAATTGGCAGACATGTTCCCTAGGTCTGTAGGAGTCGTTTGAGAGATGGCAGCACTTGATCGGCTCCTTAGGTCAGGAGTTATGCTTTGTTGCCAACCTAGTCAGGCTCAAAACATGGAAACCTCGTAAATCTCGGATAAACCTCCCTAAAATGGCATAGAATGATACAGATCCACTCTACCTTAATATTACAAAGTAATGAGGTGACACCTATCCACAATAAAGCACCCGGAATATAGCGAAAATGTGTCACTTGCGTAATTTTCTGGAAACTAGTGTATATGTGGATTGCATTCAATGGTATTTTCATCCTTTTTGACGGGTATAAACCTATTTAGCCCAGGCATTTTAGTCAGATATGTGCCCGAACCCGGTAAAAAATAATGTAAATCTGAAAATTGCAGGAAATGTTCTGTTAAGTGTGCTGAACAACATACTAAAAGTCCTAAGAGATCCTATGTCGGCGTCATGTTATTTTCGGCGCTACATAAGTGCATAAGTGACACTCGCCGTGGAATTGGCTATAAAAGCAAAACTACTCCTCCGATTTTGTTCGGTTTTCTCTTAGAATGTGAAGGATTGTATGTACAGCGATATTATGAGGTCAACATGCCACCTTCATGTCAAGGGAGCCATGAAAATGACCGCCCAATTTGAATGTTTCGCGTCGCACTTTATACACATCGAAATAATACGTCCTGCGCAGCTGACTCGACAAAATGTGTAGAGAGTAGATTGATTCCCTGTACGTTCCCCTTTCCAACGATATCTCTGGCATGTTTGTGCGATCATCTGTTCCATAATTGTAACACATTATTATAGCGCTCGTGCAGCGCGCTGCCGTCAACACTCCATCCGACGAGCCGCGCCCGGCATAACCCGGCACCGCATAACTGGTGACCTAAGGAGCCGATCAAGTGCCGCCATCTCTCAAACGACTCCTACAGACCTAGGGAACATGTCTGCCAATTGGCACCTTCCTATCACAAAGTGCCGAGTTAAAACGCTTAGTTCCCTGATCAGGTTGGCAACACCGCATAACTCGTGACCTAAGGGGCCGATCAGTTGCCTGCAACTCTGGAATTGCTCCTATAGGCCTAAGGAACACATGTGCCAAGTGGCACCTTTTTCTCACAAAGTGCAAGGTTAGGCCTGATTTTTGCGCTTAGGGCCCGGACTAGATGTGACAACTCCTCACTTCAAGAAATGATGAATATGATATGGCACCATTAATGAGAGCAATGTGATTATGATCTAGTACAATAATTGAAGGGCTCCATGGAAGATGGGGATTCCCATCTACTTACCCCCTTCTTCCATGGAGCCCTTCAATTTGAACAGCCTAACTTCTATTTGATGTCATAGTTACAGGGATATTCAACTGGCGGACCGCGGTCCGGATCCGGACCGCGACGCAATTTTGTCCGGACCGCGACAATATACAGGACAGTATGAAACAGCATGGTAAATTACTAATTTATGGTTTTTGGGGGAAAAAGTGCTACCAATTTCATCAAGTACACACCTATTGAAATCTCCCACATCTCACCTAAGCTCGTGTGACCTTGAACCCCCATTGCGGCTTGTTCACCTTGTGCTTACGAAATGGGCCCCCCTCCGAAATTCTTCTGCCTACGCCCCTGTACAGGACATCATAAAGGGCGAAAATGTCTTAATATGCCCTGTCTTGATGGGCCCTTCTACGTGTAGAAGGGTCCTCCCTGCACATGTTTATATTTTCGAATATGATCCCTGTGGTACGATATAAAATCTATGTATTCCCCCCNCCCCCCCCCCCCCCAGGTGGGGAGTGGTCCGGACCTTCAATGGTCCAGGAAAGGTAAATACTGGACCTTGTCAGAAACTAGTTGAATACTCCTGCTCTAAAATGTCCTCTTTCCAGAAGAACTTGGTTTTGGGGTTACATCGTGCTTTTTTATTGAATATTAAGACTTAATGTCTTGCTTAAGTTCACCTTCAAATAATTCTCTTCCAAATATTGCGCAAGGAAATTTATCTGTCGCAGCAACTGTTAAATTCCCCCAAGTGACTATAATATTCTCCTCCAAACAACCATATATAATATATAATATAATTATAATGTATAATATATAATATATAATATATATTATACTATGGATTCATAGTGCAGACTGTATAGTGTAGAGCATAAGTTATGTGTACTGTCAAAAAAGAACTGAAATTAGATCAAAAACTTTCCCTTCAGTAAAAAAAAGAGAAGTAAGACCTCCGCGGCGGAATAAAAGTACTGAAACAAGGCAGGCGCACGTAAGACCTTCACCAATTGATTTAAGCTGTACCATAGGTCTTACTCAAGCAATTCTCAGGTACGGTATGGAACATCTCGTAAAATGACTGCTATGCAAACTACTCAGAGCAGTAGGTAGGATTTTATTATGAAAGGAAAAAAAAATGGGGGGAAAACTAAACCCATTCTAACAGACTTGGTCCAATCGAAAAAGACCCTCTAAAATTCACCAATTAACGTTTATATGTGAAAAATTAAATGTTAGAGTTAAAATCAGCATCTAAAAGAGGTGACGCTTCTGCATAAATGATTCATAGCAATAATTTGCATAATCGCATAGAAATTCAATGCGCTTAATATTGAAGTTCCTAATTTCATAAAACACTAATATGGAGTGGCTCATGGAAAATTAATGGGTGGAAATTTCGTCGTACTACTATTACTATTAACTATAGGTCTGTAGTTACTGCTAACTTAGCAGTACCATTGCACTACCCTGGTACTGCTAAGTTAGAAGTAACTAGTAGTACGACAGAAATTCCACAAATTTGTTTTCAGAAAGGAGATTTCATGAGCAGTAAATTGGTAATTGCTTGAGTAAGACCTATGGTACAGCTTAAATCAATTGGTGAAGGTCTTACGTGCGCCTGCCTTGTTTCAGTACCTTCATTCCGCCGCGGAGGTCTTACTTCTCTTTTTTTTACTGAAGGGAAAGTTTTTGATCTAATATATATTATACTATAATATATAAGAAAATATGACGAAGTTATATTATAACTTCGTCATATTTGCTTATTTGGAGATATGGTCCAATTTGGGGTCAAATAAAGAGGGGGTTATAATATTATGATGTAAGGAATATATTGATCGGCGTTGGGAGGGATACTGCCGAGTTTAGTTTCGTTAGATGATGCCACCATTTGATAATTATTAGCAATTTTGAAGATAATCTACGGGAGCGAGGGAGCGGACTACGGTCCAAATATTATTGAGTTGGGGATTTTGGTGATAATAACTTATTGGTTTCTGAATAATAGTCTTATTTTGGCAACGAGCAAATTTCTGTAAGATCGTTTCAAATTTAGATAATGCTGTTTGTCCGCGAAGTCTTGCGTTTGCATCCCTTTTTTAGTGGAGTAATGCATAGGAAGGATTTAATATTGATTTTCGTTGATTACTTGCTAACAGACCGTTAGTTTATGGCAGGTTCTGGATAGGTGAAAGAGTTGGAAACTGTGTGAATGTATCGGAAGAACTTGTGCACATGACATACTGACTAAACTCAGCGGTTGCCGTAGTGAAGACAAACAATATTAGGTTGCCAGGCGAAGTTGCAGGGATTGTTAACCGTTATCGATTGAGGCGAATAGTAGCTATCTTGAACGGGATAATCTATAGGCAGAAGAAGCGTTGTTAACCTCACCAGGATTCGACTAGAAGGTGAGCTCAGCATTCATGACAGCCACTGATTACGCCGCTGAGTCTAGCAATGTACTCACTGAGTAAGTTGCTAAACCCAGCGGCGTATTACCTCTGAAATAAGTTAACAACAATGACAACAAAAATTGGCAACTAAAATAATTCATTCTAGAGGCGAGAGCCATGAAGGGACCGAAACGATTGGGAGAGGCTAAGCCTAAGCTAGCAATCTTTGATTTGGGTAAGTAGTGCGAATCATTCTCTAAGTTATATAGGATGGCTTTCAAGTCTGCACGCATAGGTAATTGCATTACAATTTATTGTTGGTTACCAGGTTGCGAGTGTTGTCAACATCTTGAATTTTTAAAAATGACCTCTGTTGCTTCAGGGCCTGCATGTATAATTTCATAACATACTGTCTGCTGCACACTATATTCAGGGAACAACCACAGGTCGTGCTCATGTAACACATGCTAAAAGCTATCACTCCCATAAGCACTGAGCCTTTCAGATCCTTTCTGCAAGTTTCAAACTACTTTCATGCATTTAATTCACACGTGAATTCCCAAGCCAAGAACTGGTACCCTGCAAGCGTTCGATAATCTATGAGCCTATACCGACCGAACACTGCACGAGACTGGGCTTCATGAGACTTACTTAGTGAACATTCAACACGGGCTCCGACATTGCAGTCTTCTAAATCCTAAATGCACATGTATGGCAGGTGAAGCCTGAGATGTCATTCACGTACATTGCCAGATTGTGCAAGTTTGGTTGACCTACTAACTGTAAGACTATACGAACGTATAGGCCTATATGCCGTATAATTATTTATGAAAATAAATTTTATATTTTCATCGAAGGGATGGTGGATGATAAAGTCAAAGTGCGAGTGGGCAGGGGGAGGGCGCGGGGGTTTGGCAAATTGTGTTTAGTGAAGATAAGACAAGTGAATGGAACGAGAGAATACCGAGGTAACCACGTTATCTCTCCAAACTCTATTGTGGTTATCTCGGTATTCTCCCGTTCCATTCACTTGTCTTATAGGCTACTCGCCTGAAATAACAATCTACGCTATACCGTATTTTATTCCTTCGTTCCCCGCCTTATTCTTGTTCAAGTGTATCAAACAAAACTACTCCGATTTCCTACGCTGTCCATGGGCGTAGCCAGGGGGCAGGGGGGGCAGGGGGGGCAGCTGCCCCCCCCCCCCCCCAANCCCCCCAATCTCAGGGAAGTGCAGAAAAACGGGGGGGGGGACGCGCAAAAACCCTGTAGAACAGTGCAAAATTGCACTGTTCTATGGGTTCTTTCTCGTATTGCCCCATTTGAGGTCGTGAGGAAGGATTGTGACCTTGAACCGAAAAATTTCCCCCTCCCCCAGACACAATTTACTTCCTGCCCCCCTAGCCTAAATCCTGGCTACGCCCAAGACGCTGTCCTATCCATTTGCCCTTAATCTGCATTGACTTTCATAATTTTCTCGTCTTAACTGGCGTAATTAAAAAGTTTAACCCATCGGGGAGAGTTTTAACATATGGAATATTCTTGCAATTTGTAAGATTATATGCTTTGGTACTTTAAGATAACTACCGAGAAGTGGTCTGCTCCTACTAAATTACTTACGGTAAAATTGTGGTCTAGTGCCTATGCTACTGGCCACCCAAGCGGGAGGACCGGGGTTCAAATCCCGTCCCCGTCACCTTCGCTTGGTAGAGTCTTTTTCCGCTTGTCACCCGACATGTCCGGACAAAATTGCACTCCCTGCTCTGTCCAGCGCCAAGAGAAATGGTCTGGTATTTAAGAGGGTCAGAAATGACACCTAGGCCTAGATAGGGATAAAATAGCTTTTCGGAAGGTGGAGACGATCTTGAAGCCGCCCAATTGCGAACGAATAGCTTCCAGGGATATGGTCTCCATTTCACTGCAACTGAATTATTGTGACTGATAAGTAGGGGAGGCTGCAGAGCGAGTGAGAAACACGTCCGTGCAGCACTACGCTTTCAGTCTTTTAGGTTACAGCAAAGGAGTGCAGAAGCTCTCCGTGAGCGAGGTTACCCCCGCTCTCTATAATATACAGAAATGCCGCACCTGGCGGCGCACATAGGCAGGGACAAATTCCCATGTGATAAATACCGGTCCTTGGAAGGGAATGATTCCTAAAGTTTTATGGTCGCAAACATAATTGCTATCGTAAATTGGCGCCAATCTTACGAGCCTGGTAGCACCATGAGAATGAGACGACTCGTCTCTGCATTTTCTATATATTTTGTGTGTAGTGCCCACAAGAAGTTATTTTCAATTTAACATATTCATTACGTGCCTGGGTCCTACCTACAGTAGGCCTACATTAGCTATAGCCTATAATATGGCATGACTAGACCTATTATAAATTTGAAATGGGTCTAACAGTTGTTACACGATATGCTAGTGGTTCGCGCGGCAAACACAAGTTTTACTTTTCGGAAATTCAGTTATTATTATTATTTTTATTTTTATTTTTAAACTTTTGATTATTTTCTTTCGAATAAGGAGGGCACACAGTATGTACGAGAGAGTATATCGAGTGCTGCGAGGGGGGAAACCCCTCATTTCAAAGACAGGCAGGTGGATACGCGATACGCCAATCCGAATAACTTACTATTGAATACTCCAATTCATTGAGGTGGGAAAACATAAAAATAATGTTCAGGAAATGAACAAAACGCTTCATTTCTGTGCGATCATAGCTAACGAAATTTTGAAAGTCTGCTTCAGGCGCTTCTAGTGACATTTCAGCTCTTCTTGCAATTTCGATCGACGGGTATTCACCACAATAGAGACAATACTACACACTAATTTATTCAATATTTTTTTTTCATTACCCCACGGGGGGAGTTATGCTACTCCTTAGGGGGGGGTGGGTTACCACCATTGGAATTTGATTTTTTGGAGCGAGTTTAAGAAGATCTTAATTAGTGTACTCCAAGGGTGGGTGGGAGGGGATGTGCAAAGTGCAAGTGCAATGTCTCTAATCGTCATTTTGTGAACTCCCCCGGGTGGCTTAGTCTATCGGAAATTGCCATCCGAAACGAAGCCAGAGATGGCCCAACTCTGCACGAAAGAAGGTGGGAACCCCGGGTGGGGATTGAACCCGGGACCTTAACTTCCGTGGGCGCGCGCGTTACCGCGGCGCCACTCCGTCTCCCCTAATTTATTCAATATTGATGTATTCTTCACTTACGTATAATGGGGAAGTAGCCTTGGTCTGGGATTTGGGATTTTTGTTCATAACTAGCTAGCCCATGCCTGTAAACATACATTCCATCACTTTGTTGCATCAAAATGACATTACTGGATAAATTACGGCACATTTAAAAGCGCCTTCAAAATTGGCGGGAAAAATGCCCCGGCCGGGTGGTGCCAATCGAAAGGGTACACTGAAATGCCTGGTTGACTGCGAGATATGAGGAATTTGACTTTGAATTAACCGCGGACACGACGGAAAGCATTCGCAAGGCGGCTGCAGGCCATCGAGGTGGAGAAAGGGGGCCTTTATGTGCCTAATTCGGGAGACAGATATTTCCGAGCTGGTGGCATCACTGCCACGTACAATGCGATGTGAGCGGCCTGGAATAAATACGCGCCCCGGCCGCTATCTTGCTCACGGAATGGGACGGTTGCTAACAACAGCGAAGCATTTTACGACAATGACGGGGCGCGTTCTATAACACCATTTTTGCGTTCATTTCACTTCGCGTGACGTCAACATTTTCCAGGCAAACAGTGACGTCACCATTTGCATACTAAAAAACGCCAATATCTCCGGAACCGAAACTGATATCTTAAAACGGAATACGCCAAAAAAATCCCAAAAATATGGGCGAATTTATTATGTGGTTTCCAAAATGAAGGCTACTTCCCCATTGAATAATTATAAGTTTCAACCCGGCAATAATTATGTTCGAAGTGAATGACCATTCGTTCTATTATTTCAGAGAAAACGCTGTTTGATTTTGCTATCACTGAAGTATTCCCACCTCTCACCTACATCGGGTAAGGAAATAAATGCATATTTAGTATGAACACTCAGAAACTTACCTCCCTCTACCTTTTTCAGGCCAAATGTCCTAAGAGACGATCTTACCTGTACCTTCAATGCATACCCGCAAGCAACCGAGGTAATGGAATACCTGCACGACTCTGGCATCCAAGTAGGGATCATCCATGACACATGGGGAGATTATGACGAAGATGCTGATGATATGCACACGATCCCATGGCTTACACACATATTGAAGTGGGATCAATACATAAACCATGCGGCCATATACCCAGAATACAAAGAACATTTGCTCCTAAGGTAGGGTAGATTTTCTCGTATGGTCGTTGGACACGAAATGAGACTAAATATTAGAAGACAATGTTTGGGTATGAAACAAATATGAGGGGTCTCGTGCGGTTACCTGACTCGTAAAAATTATCCTCTTCCTCCGAGTCATCCTCTCCCCCCGCCCGCGCCGACATCCCCCTCAAGTAGAAACAATATTGGCAAATCACGTGAGTGTGATTAGAATATACTTTTTCTAATTCTTTCAAGTATGAAACTGTGTGGATAATTTTTTCCCACATGAAGTCACCGGAAGTTGACCATGACACTTTTTCTGGTCAGAAGTGTACGGAAACTAATTTTGAAATCCAACGATAACCCGCCCGTAAAGTAAACTTATGCGGATAGAGTGAACCCGGAAAACCGGAAGTGACTGATCACCGGAAGTTGACCATGACACCTACTTAGATCACGCTTAATCCGAATATGAAAACCGTTTGTCGCTATCTTTTGCGGTTCAGCCCCTGATACCTGTCCAGAGACGGACAAACAGACGGACAGACACACAGAGAGAGACAGAGTCGCTCTATAATACTTTTTTCGATGATGATAAAAAAGCCTAAGAGTCCAGTGATGCCCATTACTCTATATATTACCTGGCTCGGAAATGATTTACACTCTTTCTTTTTCCCGCTGAAGAAGTGGTCCTAGAAGTTCCATTATTCACCACTAGATGGAACGAGTCTTCCTGAGGGCGCCAGAGAAAATTTGACCCCATTCGTGTCAGTTGCCTCGTCGCAGTGCCCACCGAAAGTAGTGCCCGTAGCTCTCGTCATGGACAACGTTGCAGGAGACTACCACGGGCAGAGGTGGACCACATGGTTTTTGTGGACGGAAGGAGTGGCAGCGACAGATATTCACAGGCGTTTAGCGAGCGTGTGTGGTGAGCTGGCCCCCTGTCGCAAGACAGTATTCAACTGGGTAGCTGCCTTTAAGGAAGGGCATGCCAGCATCACTAAGGGCGTGAGTGCAGGCAGACCCTGTACTGCTCGGACGCCGGCTAAGGTGAAGAGGATCAACGACCTCATCATGCAAGACAGACGTGTGACTTTTCGTGAACTTGAAAGAGTCACTGGCCTCTCTCAGGACACAATTAACACAATCATCCACAATGCTACCCAGTTGAATACTGTCTTGCGACAGGGGGCCAGCTCACCGCACACGCTCGCTAAACGCCTGTGAATATCTGTCGCTGCCACTCCTTCCGTCCACAAAAACCATGTGGTCCACCTCTGCCCGTGGTAGTCTCCTGCAACGTTGTCCATGACGAGAGCTACGGGCACTACTTTCGGTGGGCACTGCGACGAGGCAACTGACACGAATGGGGTCAAATTTTCTCTGGCGCCCTCAGGAAGACTCGTTCCATCTAGTGGTGAATAATGGAACTTCTAGGACCACTTCTTCAGCGGGAAAAAGAAAGAGTGTAAATCATTTCTGAGCCAGGTATTACTATCCCATGGATATCCACTTCCTACAGACACGTGTCTTCTTAGCAAATAAGATTTTCAGCACCCGACTTTATGCAATACTTAAAATGGTGTTAGGCCCATATTTAAATGCAATCCAACTCCGAGCAAAAGGCTCAGCCGAAGAGAATCAATCGAAACATATAAAATATGGAGAATATTCGAACAAGGGACCTCTCGGAAGTGGAATGGGTATGGGTATACCTTATTATCAATGGCTTTTCAACTCAACAACAGTTAATCAAAAACATTTCACTTGGTCTCATATCGTGTCATTTCGAATCCTATTATAATTAGGAACTTATTCAATAGTGTCCTAAATATTTTCCCTGCTATAGGGTCATTGATGACGCCACGTACCCAGCCCAAGACATGATCTATTTTGACAGCACCCTGGACGGAACCAATCACGCCGAATCTGTGGGAATCATGTCCTTCGTGGTAGAAGGGGGGATCTCGATGTCGGCCCTAGACTTTGCCCTAGATGAATTCGCCGTGAAAAGGGCTGCCTAACCAGCTCCTGACCTACCACTTGTTCTGGTTTTTTGTTAGATTTCCACGACGTATTTCTGTTCTGTCGTGCTTTATTGTGGTCAGGTAGCTTCGTTCCACATCTCCTGGTCAGCGAACACAATCTATAGGCGACAATGCCTCAAGTGCACATACGTAGCCAGTACCGCAGAGGGAAGAGTCAGCCGACCCTGTAGTTGACCGAGTAGGATCATACAGCGCAGACAAGAATTCAGTTCAAGGATGTCTTTTATACGTTACGGAAACCGATGTTGTCATGTTAGTCCTTGGTGTGTGGGATGTCGAGGATCTCAGGTGCTCCTGGCAGGACCGGGAGGCCAAATCCTGGTTTCGGCAGAGACTTTGATGTAATGAAGCAGCACCAGTTGAGCACGGACATGGTTATCTTCAGCCAAGACATCCGTATCCAGAGTGACATGTTCGTGATGACTGCCAGGAG
>JYFJ02009125.1:0-10557 GCA_000934665.2 Catajapyx aquilonaris | reverse complement strand
GCGTCGTGGTAACAATGCGTCATGGATACGACGCAGCAACAATGGACGGGGGCCAATGGGAGGAGGTGGCGGCGACAATACGGGGGCGGACCAATCAGAGGGCTCGGCGGCCGTCCGCAAGCATTTTAATATTATAGATTTTGTTGTATGGCCATCTCGATTCTTCGGAATTACTGTATGGTAACAAATGGCCCCCTTTACTCATCCTGACATGTTGTCTTTAATATATTGACAGGTCCATAACATGAAAGAAGAAGGTCCCTGCGGATTTTGCGGTTCACCAGCCACCCTGAAGTGCAGTTCCTGCAGCTCGGTCCATTATTGCAGCCGCGACCACCAGAAGTCTGCTTGGAAGCGCCACAAGAGCCAATGTCGTCCGTACAAGAAGCAGTCCTCCGAAGCTCTAGGCCGCCACTTTGTCTGCATCCGAGATCTGAAGCCAGGAGAAATCATCTTGGAAGAAGCTCCACTGGTGGTCGGACCTCCTCGTTACACCATCCCAGTGTGTTTGGGCTGCTACACTGAAGCAAATGGTGACAAATCATGTTCCAAATGCGGATGGCCAATCTGCAGTGACAAGTGCCAAGATGGTGCAGCACACTTGCCGGAATGCACTTTGACCCGGAGAGGTCGCGGGGGCAAACCGGTGACGATCCGTGACTTCCACCAGATGCATCCGATGTATGCATGCGTGACGCTCCTGCGATGCTTGCACTTGAAAGAAGCTGACCCTGAAAAGTTTGGTATGCTGATGACTCTGCAGGCACAATCACAGGATGTCCAAGGCGACATGATGGTTACCAGAACCATAAGGGACTATCTGGGGCTGTCGGAATATCCGGAAGAGTTGATAATGAAGCTGCTGGGAATCCTGATGGTCAACGGTCAGGAGGTGCCCACGGTGACCACTCCAGTGCTGGCCGTGTACACTGAAGGGTCAATCTTTGAGCACAACTGCGTGGCCAACTGTGCCAAGAGCTTCGATTCCCAGCAGAAGCTGATCCTAAGATCCGCCACCAAAGTAACCAAATGTCAGCATCTCTCCATATGTTACTCCGACCCTCTGTGGGGTACGCCCAACAGACAGCAGCATCTTCAGGAGTCCAAGTTCTTCCAATGCAGATGCCAACGTTGTGCAGATCCGACAGAGTTAGGGACATTCATCAGCGCTTTGAAATGTCCTGCTAAAGATAAGGACAAAGGCTGGCTTCTTATGGAGGTATTTTTTTGTATAGCTTCCACTTAATTTAGTAATCATCATTATAATATCACTGATCGTACAAAAATTTGAAAATACTGTAATAGCCATTTTACTTTCTGTAGCAATATTTAATGTCAAGATTTTGTTTTCAGCTTTAAGACACTCTATACGGTACGTGTAACATACGTGTATAGAGGCTATAATAGGTCACATAGTAGCAATTATAGATATTCCAAGTGGTGTTCCTAAGGGTAATAAAATGACACCGATTTCTCAGGTCCTACACAAAATGTCTCTCTAAATATAGCTTGCCTTTGCGTGCTACCGAACAAATGTAGTTTTCTAAAGATTTTTTTTTTTACCTCTCCAACTTTCTGAGCGACACCCACAAAAATTCAAATTGGAAAATTAGGCTGCTATAGGCATCGATCCAACACGCAACCTTAATCACTGTCTGAAATCAACCCTGAACTTTATAGACCTTACGCAGCAACCGGTTCTATATTGCAGTGAATCACGCTTTATATTTTCCAGGATCCTCTGAATGGCGAATCTGATTGGAAGTGCAACACTTGTGGCGAAGTTTTTCCGTCGAATTTTCCAGCCACTTTGTTGTCAAGAGCTGGCGAAGAGCTGTCGCAATTGCCCAAAGGACAAGCTGAAGATCTGGAGAAATTTGTCCAGAAGTACTCTCCTCATTTGCATCCAAATCATCAATACCTTCTGGATGCAAAGTTGGCCATGTTGCAATTGATAGGCACGGAAGATGTGGCTCCAAAAGTGCTGGAATTAAAAATTGCTACTTGTAAGCAACTGTTGGATGTGGCAAACATTGTTGCTCCAGGTCAGTACATGCTCATCAATATTTATACTCCAATTTGTCAATTTAAAAAAAAGTTAATCTTTGTTGTCATTGTTATTGTAACTTGCAATGTACGCCTCATTTAATCTTCTCCATTCATATTAAATTAAAATAATTGTTGACAGGAGTGACACGCTTGAGAGGTCTTCTTCTGTACGAGCTGCAATCATCATATGCAATGCTTCTGAAAATGAGCCAGGAAGAGAGCCCATTGCATCCAGAAGAATTGCGTCAAAAATTACTGGTAAGTCACCCCCATAGTAATCATTAAGTGCATTACACTTGCACTTTTTATTGCAGGAAGTGAGGGTCTTCCTGAAAGAAGCTGTGGACATCCTGAGTCTGGAGTACCCCCCTGTGGAGGAGGCCTACATGGGCCAATCAGCTCGTAAGGAATTGGAGCACTTAGATGTCCTTTTGCAAAATTTGCCAACCGTACCAGTCATGGCTCCTTTGTAGTTGTGCACGCAAACTTATTGTACAACTGGAAGATTACAACTGACAATAAATCTTGGGTCTTTAAAAAAAATGCGCACGGAGTAACCCAGAAGAGTCGTTCTGGATTGTTATTGGCCTTTCCTGCTGCATGGCACGAAGACGCTGCAAAAAGGGCACATGTCCGGACTTTCACATGAGGAGGGACTTATTTTGCGGAGGAATCTATGCACATGCTTCGCTTTCTCTGCATCACTTCGCAGCAAGNTATATGCCTGACACTGGATTCAGTTAATTAAATGTAAGTTATTTTATAGGTAACTTAGGTAACAATTATTTGGTCTTACAAAATACTGTGTGTACAAATTGAATCAGTTGTTTCGAAAACCACTTAAGTACAATGAACCAACTTTTGAGAAAGACACAAACCGGTCCTAATAATACCCTACTTTGCTTTTGCTGTTATTTTAGTCAACATTCCTTACACGTGAACTTTTATGTTAACATACAGTACACGGTAGAAGTCAAATTAGCTGCACAATAACTCTTCAAAAATTCAGACATATTTTATAGGGAATGTTGCAAATTATTCCTGAACACTTGGGCTGAATTCAAAGTGCTTAATTTTGTTGTACTAGTATACACGTCAGTTAATGTCTGTAACGTTAGCCAAACCGTCCAAAAAGTTACCAAGCTTTAAATTAATCATTTGTGAAATGTACAACAATGTACTTAATAGTATTGTATTATTTTATGTAATCCGCTATCCAGATATTATAGTTGTGAATTTATTAAATTTATTTTCAGCTAATTAGTGTGACCGATTTTTTTCATAATGGTATTGCATTTGTGTTGACTGTTGCTTATAAGTTGGCCGGTAGTTCAACTGAAGAAATCACTCCTTTCGGTATGAATATGTCTGCATATAGCACAAATTGGCTCAAATCCGCTTCCAGCACAGTATAGCTCAACTACGTATCAGCCTGTACTGACAGCCTTAATTTATTGGTGCTTAATCCCAGGCGGAAGTTTCGGATGTAACTACTCTGGGGTTGCGTGACCAAAGTTTGCTGGCAGTGTACCGTTTTCTTTCCGTCCCAGCGAAAGTCAATAACACTGGTGGGGAGCCTTGGGCATCGGCCTACATTATCACCTTGCATTGCTTGCTTTCAGCTTCTTCCAGAATCGTAACAAAAAGATGTCATCCTCGGTGTATGACCTGTACAACAAAATTTCACTCAGTTGTCTCTTTTCAGTATCGCAATGAGGTCGTTAGGAGTGCTGATGGCCATGTGGCTTTTGTCTGGTGTCTCGGCTCAATTGACCAATACCTCGCATCCACTTATCATCTTTATGCTGGACGGGTATATTGCACCACCACTGGTTTTAGTGTTTGGTTTTTCACGTACTTTTCGTAACAGGTTCAGGTGGGATTACTTTAATTTATATGAAGGAAAGCTGCCCGGATTTGAGTCGCTGATGAGGGATGGCGTCAGGGCGGAGTGGGTTGAACCCATTTTTCCATCGTTGTCATATCCAAGCTGGACCACCGTTGCGACTGGTCAGTAACATAATTTGAATTATTAGCAGCATGTAACCTCCTTATTTGCCCTAGGTTTATACCCCGAGAGCCATCAGATCACAGGAAACTTTATGATGGATAAGGAACTTGGGGAACAATTCCGAATGGACGACAAAGCAACCACGAAGAAACCAATCTGGTGGAACAATCCGGGAGTAGAACCATTGTGGATCACTGCAACTCGGTATGGGAAGAAAGCTGCATTGTTGCACTGGTCCAGATGCGACGTGGTCATCAACGGATTGGCTCCAGATCTGTGCGAACCCTTTGACAACAAGGTCGGAAACGAGCATTTCAATAGGAACATGAAGAGGTCAGTTGAGCTTATACAGGAAGGTTACGACCTGGTCATGGCTTATGGAGACGTGGTTGACTTCTACGGTCACGCCGTGGGTCAAGGTGACCGCCTGTTTGATGACGCCCTGTTTCAACTAGACGAAACGATGGCCAGCTTCCAGAGGAGGTTGCAGTTCGCAGCATACACAGACAGGGTACGATTTTACAAGGAATGACATTAAAGAAAGTAAACAAACAAACAAAATAATGTTCGTAGGTAAATGTGGCTGTGGTATCGGACCATGGTATGGTATGGACCGGAGGCACTTCTGGATACCAGGTGGTCGACTTGTCGAACACTCTTGAAGAGGACAACATGATTGTTGCTCTTGACAGAGGAGCACTTGTAGGAGTCATTACCAAGGGCGAAAATCAAACCACAACCGTAAGTTATTCAGTACTTTGAGTTGAACCGGTATGTCTCGAATTGCGGTTCTGAATTAGTTGAAAAATTCACCCAAATGGAGTTCCTTCACATAATGACAAAATAAGGTTCAAACGACGTTATAACCTCAGAAGATATCTTGAGATATCATTCTCACACTCCTGATGATGTCCACTGCACAACAATATTCCCCCCATTTTTTTGCAGACTTATGAGAAGCTGAAGCAAGTCCAGGGAGTGGATGTGTACCTTCGAGATGAGATTCCGGATGACCTCCACCTGAAGAGAAGTCCTCGGACTCCGGACATCCTCGTGATGGCCCAGAAAGGCACCGTGATCAAGCCCGGTTACAACAGGCAGTGGGTTCCGGTCATGCCCTTCCTCGCAGGAGGTTACCACGGCTACAGGGGTGATATGACGGAGATGAGGCCCATCTTCATAGGGAAGGGACCGGGATTCAAGCAAGGAGAAGTGCATCCTCCGATACATTTGGTAGACGAGTACCAGGTGTTCACACATCTCCTGCAGATACCAGCGCAACCAAATAATGGAAGTTGGCCTAGGGTTAAAGGCATGTTGGTGTAATGATAATTTTTTGTTGCGACGTGCAGTTGTTTCAATTTTCTTTTTAAATATTTTGTAATAATAAAGATAAATGTATCTGAGCATGTATTTATTTTATGCTTCATACAGAGAGGGCGGAAATTTAGTCCGGTATGCGGAAGAATAAGTGAGACAAGTGCGGCTGTGCCTTGCTAAAGAAAGGTCATGTATCCGTAAATTGTTGCCTATGAGAAGCATTATATTTAAATGACATATTTTAGGTTGCATATTCTTATTTATTTAAATTGTCATTGAGTGCAGCAATTTGCTGCACCAGCAATGGCACAAAAGATATGATCGACCATGGCTACTTTCTATAGTCATGATTTAGACGAGAAAATAATTCTTGCCGATTTTTGCAGGTACAGCAGTCGTGAAAGTAGCAATACCGGGAACTAGGGCGCTGGCATTGCCTCTTCCAATCGCCTCCAGCAAATGCTATAGCAGTATCGTTCATGTGACACATTCCACTCACTAGATAGCTTGCAACATCTACTTTAAATGCCTCGGCTTTTCGTACTGCTTCCTTTAGCTCTATGCTGTCACGTCTTTGCTGACTTGCAGGCTCGTAGATCTATAGAGATTGTTAATTATACAGAGCTATTGTCCAACAGTACTTATTATTACATCCTACCTTCGTAAGCGTCTCCTTAGATGTTACAGTAAATAATTTCTCGATATTCCGACTACCATCCAAAGGGTGGATTTCAACCTCGTCTTCCAATTCAGAGTCTGAATTAGGGCTTGCTGTTGTCGTATTTTCAGAATCGTCGATCTGCAAAAATAAAACTGGTTCACATGACGAATTTTCAGCATAACTTGTCAGACTGTACCCGCATAAGTATCTCCACTGATTTGTCCACTAAACTCTTCCTTTTACTCCCATGTCGAAGAGAATATCTCAGAGATCTTTTTGCATATCTTCTTCTACGAGCTGCTTGAACATTACCAGCGAGTTTGTTCAAGGCAAGGCGCATTAGTTTTTTCTCATAAAATCTGGTAGGTAACATTTTGAAAATCTGCAAAAGAAAGTGTGTAAGAGTTAATGTCGATTCATTTTGCAGACTGACTTTATAGTTATCACCTCTTCGGATTGCCTCTGTAACTTGTTGTGTGCTATGTTGTCCCGCCAAATTGTGAAATATATCCTTTCCATCAGTCTCGTCAAGTTTCTCTCCTGGTGCTTAGATAGTAACACTTGCAGCTTAACAATTCTAAACTTCTCTGGAGCTAACGCATTGGCCATTTCAAAAATTTGGCATGTGTTGGCTTCAGTCATCTTATCCAGTTGCTCCTCATAATAAATTATCATATTCTCCCGCCATTCTGACACTAAATCCTGCATAAAAATATTGGTTATTTAAACAATTGTACAGTATTACAGTGTGAGGACGCAGGACGGTTTAGTAATATCGAAATAATATCTAGACAATGGGGTTAATTTATTGCAACCAAATACTGTTACCAACAATATATAACAATTAACTCACCATAGCCTTGTTCATCACTGATCTTCCTGCTTCTTCGAATCTTTCCGTAAGAACTTTCAAACTATCTTCTACCTTCCTCTTGCTTTCCTTCCACTTCTTTCTGGACAGAGCGAGTGGGACGGAGAGTGATTTCTGGGACTCTTCAGATCCATTGGACTCATAGGATGATGAGTCTTCGTCAGCTGGTATCTCCCGTGACTTTGGTATCTCCCGTGACTTGTGAAGCAACGAGGTGACAATCTTGTCTGTCTTTCTCTGCTTGTCCTTCTCGCGAATGAAGTCTTCTACACTTTCTTTTGTTTGCCCCATGGCATACTTGCTCAGTGACTTGAAAAACAATATGACTGCTTCATCAGAGTCTGATGTACATCTAGGGGGCGATTCCTTGGACCCTGAGGTATCCTCAAGCTGCGATTTGTTATCCATGTTGACCCCTGTATTCTCCTGCATGTTGCTGTGAGAAAACCTACTGCAATGAACTAATCCTGGCCCTAAACAGCCAGTGGACTAAGTTGAAACTATGGATACCGTTGATTAAGCAACAATTTTATTCGCATGCATTACACTATACATCTCAAGATCTTTCAAAGTGTCTCAAATCTTCCCTGCTGCCTGCAGTTGTACCATGGCAGCCAGACATCCAGTAAACCCTGAATTGTAATCATCAGCAACCTCGTTGTGAACATAGTCATCTCTGTTGTCCTTGTAGTTGTCATGGACATCAGGACCACCAACCAGAGCGCCCTTCAACACATGGGCATTAGCTTCGTTGCTGCTGTAAGTGTCCCAGTCGCAAGGTTTTGGTGCATCGGGACAGTCGCTGGATGCATGATGAGGTCTCAAGGGATACTTGTTGCCAAAACCGACTACAAAACTGCGACCTGTATCACCCAACATGTAGCCTAATTGTTGCTTGGCGAAAGAGCGGTATGTGTCAGGGTTCACTCCTTTCTCTGCAGCCTGAAAAGTGATGCTGTTAATTTGACGCACACAGAGAGTCGCACACCATACTTACAACAAGACAGACGAAGGCAACGTTTGCAGCTGCTCCTAAACTACCCCAGTCACTAACAAAGACAAGTCCTTTCGGGGTTCGCTTCTGTTTGTTCACCATGTAATCACAGAAAGTCTGGACATCTTTCTTGTAGCTTGCCTCGCCAGTTAGTTCCATCATCAGAACCTGAGGGAAATATCACCAGCAGAAACGCGGTACAGAGTCTGAGTGTCGTTCACATGAAAGTACCTGGACCCCAGGTGTCTTCGTATCCCAGGAGTATTCAGATGGACGGTCGCCCAAGTCGTAATCCTTGTAAAACTTCTTGGCATCGTTCAAATATGACGAGATCTTTGTCGCTTTGTAGAGCCATGCTGCAGCCCAAGCCATCTCATCCTCATCGCCAGAAGACCTAAAGTTCAGAGAGTCAGCATATTCCATTTAAACTTAGGGGCATTAGTGTAGTGCCGTAGTTAAATATGCCAAATCATGTACACTCGTCTCAGTTTACACTGAACCTTACTCGTAGTTATCCTTAGCATCAGTGATACTCTTGTGGTACAATCCACGATGCTTCTTTGCAAAATCGTACAGCTGCTTGGCGTGCGAGACCAACGTGGCAGCATATGTAGGATCGGAGGACTTGACTGCAATACTGGTGGCAGCCAATGCAGCAGCGGTTTCGCCAGCCAAATCGGAACCTGCCAAAAATTTTGTCACAAAAAATAATTCGAAATTCTAATGAATTATTAACCTGGATGACTGGAGTCGATCTTGTATGCAGGCCTCTTCATCTTCATGTCCTCAGGTCTTCCCCAGTAGTCGTGATCCAGCTTAGAGTTGGCCACTTGTCCGTAGAAGACGTTGTCTGAGACGTGGCATTTCAGGAAGTAGTCTGTGGCCCATCGCAACATCTTCATACCGTTCCCAACACGTTCTATTCAATAAGGATGTAATATGGACTATTTGATGGTAATATGGGGCAATACAGCTATTCACAAGTCAAAAAAAACATGATCTGATCCTGTGTTCACTGCTGACCCAGCAATTTGATGCAACATGATCGTCACAAAATGCTGAAAGTTGCTGAATATTTACTGGCAATTTTATATCCTTCGTGGAACTCAATCTGGCCCCATGCAACAGTGGTCGTGGTGAAGGCCATCGGAAATCCGAACTTGACGTAATCTCCAGCTTAAAAGGAAACAAAAAAAAAATCATGATGTCACAATCAGTACATGAATAACGGTGGGCATTGCTCTCACAAAATCTCCTTGACCTCAGTCAAGGACGAGTATATTGCTGCGTAATTCAAACAATCGTAATAGATAAGCAGGTAAAAGATATGCTGATAAGGCTGATGGTATTTTCAAATGTACGGAGTATTATGATGATCATTGAATAAAAGTGATCAACATGACAGACTCACCATCGTAGTATCCGCCAGTCAGGTCCTCTCCGTTCTGTCCTTTGTCATTCAGAGCCGAATCCTTCCTCCACTTGACCGGATTGTCCGATGGCAACTTCCCGGATTTCTGAGCATCGTAAAACAGCAAGGAGTACTGCAAGGCTTTGGTGTAGTCATAATCCCCTGATGCAGGATACACCACAGAAGGAACCAGCAGGAGGAACAGACCAGACAACAGTGCTGGAATCATGGTGACTTCCGGTCGAGTGAGGCGAATGGCCTGGATACAACGCACTTTTGCACCGCAGATTGATATGATTAGGAGCAATCTGTCTAGTACTTTGTACTTGTAGTATTAAAAAGGGAGCTAACTGTTAGGTATGCGACAAACTTTATCAGGGGACGTCCTTTGGAAAATTCTCAGGAGGAAGTTGCTGGTGGTGGAGCACCAACAAAACAGGAAGTTTACTTGAACTGTAGCACAAATTTATAGATTCAAATAATGTCTTTAGATGAAAGGTAAGTGAACTTCCATTGTATATCAAGGTTTGCCGGCGCTGGTGGTCTGGTTACAACCTCTAGACCCAAAGTTGTGGGTTCGAACCCGGACGAGGTCGGTGACTTTTCTCCGGGTGGTAGGAAAGTGAGAGTGCGCCTTCCTTCGGAGGGGAAGTAAAGCCATCAGTCCCGTGTGCTTGTGACATTGCGCGAGTGCACGTTAAAGATCCCCGGAGTGGCCCAATTTCCAGAAGGAGGACCACCCCCTGGCGTCGGTGTTTAGCCTTAGCGGCAGAAATAGGCCGACGTTAACCATCCGAAAAAAAATGAATAATCGTACCCATCTGACTGACACCCTCGAAGAAATAAATACAAATGGAAGGTTTGACAAACTCGACGTACCTTTTTGGATGCTCTGAACAATAAATGGACCTTCCGCTAGCATCGCAGCAGCAACAACTAGTGGTTAACCCTTTTCTATCCGCTATTGTTTGGCGCTTTTTCTAGGGGTCCACATAATATTTTTTTCTGTCTCTCAGGAGGCCCGCAAGGGCATGCCATCTATGGAGAGAGATTGGCAATCGCAAGGGCTCTATATGTGTGCATATAGTCAAGACCTGACTGCACAAGCATGTCAGTCAAAACAGTAGAGTCCGTAGATCAACTCATCTTTGACCTAAACAGAGCACGCGCCAAAAATCTTTTGCCCACCAAACACGCCCACCAGAGCCCTCTTTTTTTTTGTACGTATAGCTTATACTGT
>JYFJ02009124.1:0-10572 GCA_000934665.2 Catajapyx aquilonaris | reverse complement strand
TAGAATTCAACAATACCTCGGACATGAGCAATGGCCAAGTGACATCAGGAGAGACTCCATTAAAATGTTTTGATGATTAAACTTAAGGTCGACCTGGAAAAACAAAGTTAGTGGTTTAGGTTGAAGAAGTTGAGAATGCCAGTAATTGACAACGACGTTGAACTTGGCGGTATTTCAGATCTCACCACTTTTGACGGCCAAGCAGTCAGGAGAACTTGGCCTTTTTTTACAGAAAGGTTTTTGGTGGGATCTCACCTCTTTTTGTAGGCAGGAGTGTAGGATAATTATACGATAGCTCGGGGGGTGGGGGGGGGGGCTACGGTTGGGCGTGGAAGCAATCCGTTAAATATTCCAAATAAGGTAATGAATAACTTAGAGCAAAATGTGGAGGTGATATACGAAAGTATATAAAACTCTTAATTTGCCACTGAATAAGTATGATTTTCTTCTGCTTTCTCATATTACGCTTTCTTTTTTCTGTTCTGGTTGTGCGAATTGGAGATCTGCTACACCTGATCGCATAGCCCATTCGCGATCCTTAACCACTTCTGTCGATGCCTTATTAGCCCTTTTGAGTATGGATAAGTCTGATCGGTAAATAGATCTCAATCTATCGTACTCCAGAGCTGACTCTTGAGCCTTGATGTTAGTAAAGGTGGCATTGATGAGATGCACTCCGTTGAGACTTTTAACTCTGGAAAGAGAGCCACGTAGGCTTGACCGCACGAGAAGACAGAGGAACCCATATCGATGAGTGCATTAGTGAGACTCAGGCCTTGGCTCTGTCCTCTGTATGGTAATGGCATACGCCACACAAATTGGGAATTGTTCCCTGTACACATAGGCTGTTGATGACCTCGAATTTTGTTTTTGTATTATTTTGTATTTTAAGTATTTAGGAATTTGTTGTTGTATTTGTATGAAATATTTGTATTTGTATGACATGCAATCGCAGCTGCAGATAGCTAGCGGCAGTGACCCAAATAAAATTTTTGAAGCCACCCATGTTCACCAGTGCGAAGATTCGAGGGGGTCAAAATGACGTGAGTTGTGTCGGGTAAAGGTGGTCCGGCAGTGCGGCGAGAACTTGGCGGGGTCACTGCCGTGCCCCCTAATATGTATAATACACCATACGAGATTAATCAGATACACGCATGGCAATTCACAATAACGTCATGTCTCACGTCGCAGAGTTGGCGTACAGCCATGGAAATAAATAGCCAGCACCCATACTGCACAAGCACAAATCGTCTGGAATAATTAGGTTTTTTTTACAAATATTTCGGATGTACCAACTTGGCACCAACATTAGTTGTACATGTACGCCGAATGATGTCAAATACTTACTAAATGAGACGTGCTTAAAATTAAGTATTGGAGAATACCTTCACACACACGTACATCAACATCAATTATATAAATGTCTCATAAAAACACACTGTGACGTCATATTTCTTGCTATATGAATTATGCATAATCAACTGCACACAGAAAAATGGCCGCGTCAGGTGACACGCTATGGTAGTCAGGTAACGATATCCAGTTTGACTCGCCAAGCAGAGTCAGTTCACTTTCCAAACAAGTCGCCTGACACCTCAGGGGAGTCAAAGGACCACCCCTCCCCGAACGCCCCGAACTGCTCTGGCTATCCTGGCGGATCCACTGATGACCCTGGGGAGTCCCTCGACCAGGAGTCAAATTACTCACCTTTATAAAGGTGAGTAATTTTAATCACAAAGGTGAGTAATTTTAATCACAAAGGTGAGTAATTTTAATCACAAAGGTGAGTAATTTTAATCACAAAGGTGAGTAATTTGACTCCTCTTGGGTGTCCTGTGACTCGCCAGGATGGTCGAGGGACTCCCCAGGGTCATCAGTGGACCCGCCAGGATAGTGAGAGCAGTTCGGGGAGGGGTAGTCCTTTGACTCCCCTGGGGTGTCAGGCGACTTGTTTGGAGAGTGAACTGGCTCTGCTTGGCGAGTCAAACTGGATATCGTCACCTGACTACCATAGCGTGTCACCTGACGCTGCCATTTTTCTGTGTGTGTATAGGTGCGCAAGCAATAATTGATGTTTGCGGTATTTCTTCATCGAAAACTATTTTTGGCGTCCGAGTACTATATCTGAAGAAATATCCGAGGAAAATGGCTGCGAGTACATTCGCCTACACCTTTGCAGCCTCAGGCTCAGTTAAGTCTCTTATATTGACAGGCTTAACCTGTTCTCCTCTCATCGTCTGAAAGAGTGCAAGGGTATACCCTAAGTGTTTAACTCTGTCGCGGGTCATATTAAGAGGCAGATTCATCGGAGAGCAGTAAGCATAAGCAAAATTTTGCACTTTGAATAACTTACACCGGTTAATTTATGGATATTTTTCCAAATTTTCTATTTTCGGCATTCTTCACGTTGCTATAAGTCTACTATGCAATCTGTACATTTAGGTTAGGTTTATTCCTGCACCAATAACATACATTTCAGAATACTGTAAAATACTAGTAATACTAGTACGTACTTAGTAAGTGGTAAATGCAAAAAATATTTCTCGACTTTTTGGCGTGTAAGTGCA
Organism: Catajapyx aquilonaris; assembly: GCA_000934665.2. NCBI lineage: Eukaryota > Metazoa > Arthropoda > Diplura > Dicellurata > Japygidae > Catajapyx > Catajapyx aquilonaris. Next base: position 8,005 of record JYFJ02009124.1, on the reverse strand, counting down.
AATAAATGCTTCCTGCTTACACAAAATCTGTGGAATGCATTTCTCTCTCTTTTGGACTGTTGCCGATTTCTACAGCGGTTTTATACTATCTCTGTGGCAAAATTATGTTCTGTACGACTTGGCACGGTCACGAAACAGGTCATTATATATTGTTTTACACTGTACTGTGATAATATAAACATCACTGAATAATTTCAGATGGAACTACACCTGAACGTGACGGAAATGGAATACTCAAGCAATTTGGTCGAGTCTGTGACTCAGAAATACAATTACCTATTCTACGAGAATGAAGGTAGGACAAAATGAATCTCTTTGTTTTTTTAAAGGATTTGATGGCAGACAATATTATTATCACTTGCCGGTACTTCATTCCAGACCTTCGTTTTAAGACGCTGCCAATGATGGGAAGCCTTTCATTTATTGTTGGAGTTTTAATCATTTACCTTTCTCTGGTGTGTTACATCCTTCCTAAGTTCATGTCTGGTCGCCAACCTTTCAAGCTCCTCCCGGTGTTAACTGGGCACAACTTATTTCAAGTGCTGCTGAACGTCTGGATTATTTGCCGGGTTTGTCTCTATATGCTGCAAGCCAAATAGCGATGTAACAACCCATTCTGTTACAGTGTGTCCAAGGAGGTTGGTTCAACGGGTACAGCTTCATATGTCAGCCTGGTGATTTCTCAAGAAGTCCTAAGGCTATGGCGGTATTAAGTACACAGTGTAATACAGTGCATTAAGTTTAAGAGCGTGTACATTATTATTATTATTATTGTTCTTATTATTATTATTATTATTGCAATCCATGCTGCTTCAGTGTCCAATGAAATTTCGATACTCCTTAATTAGTGCATAAAATTCGCAATCATTGCAGGCATTTTATTCGGAATATACCCACAAAAAATAATGATATTATGTCAACATTTTGGTCAACATGACATGATAAATCAAAATATTCAAAATATGTCACGTGTTGAATTGTTGACGAGTCAATTGGAATCATTAGAAGTTTAGCTTCCTTTCAATTATTGCAGATGGTGAGTGCAGCTTGGTGGTATTACTTCGCCAAATATTTGGATTTACTAGATACGGTAGGTGTGGATGTATCCCATATTTTAATGTGTTGACAGGGAAATAATGTTACCAAATATAAGAGATCATCCATATTATTTGATCCGGCAAAGAATTTTGGTGCCTGCTGGACACTTCATCCAGCAAAGGGAATTACAAACCATCGTGATTGTGCAATGTGCATCACTTTTTGCACCAGTGGCAACTTATCTTACTCGCTAAAATATGATTGATCATTATTTTACAGGTTTTTTTTGTGTTGCGAAAGAGCTATGGACAAGTCACCTTTCTTCACTTGTACCATCATATGTCAATGCCATTTTGGGTATGGTACCTCGCCAGATTTACTGGAGGTAAGTTGAAAGCAACGCTTCCATCGCCAAGTACAGTATACATCTTACAATATCACATGGTAAGATTAAATTGCTGTGTAACTCTCACCCTCTATAACATGAAAAACTCGAAGTCACGTGAAGGATTATTAGATTTGTGGTTGAAGGCAATATTTTGATCCCGCACAAAAAGTGATCCTTTTGCGCCTCTAGAAATATAATTATATATCTGTAAAACACTACAAAATACTTTATGTGGTATGGTTCGTAAGAGTAACAGCTTTCTAGTTGTTTACAGTAATGTTGTCGCATAATAATGGCCCATGAAATGCATTGTAATATTTCAGGAGGACAATGGACATCTCTTGTTTTACTTAACTCCTTCGTTCATGTCGTGATGTATAGCTACTACATGCTATGTGCTCTGGGCTACAAGAATTTCCTCTGGTGGAAGCGGTACTTAACGATCATGCAAATGGTAATGTACACTTTCAATGTAATCAGTTGTCCTGTTGTAAAAATATGCTAATCCGTCCATTTTTATTAACGCAGGGTCAATTTGTCCTGTTAACATTGCATCAGGTTCAAATGTTCTTTTTTGACTGTCCTGCAACACAATTTGTCAAATATGTGGCCATCCCTCTGGGACCGTCACTGCTCATCCTTTTCTTCAATTTTTACGTAACGGCTTACTTGAACGAAGGTAGAAAGGTAAAATATGCAAATGCGGTACAAAAAATGAAGTGTCACCACATATGTGGTGACACTTACTTTTTTAAAAAACACAACTCATTCTGACCATTTCCAGAGATCAACAATCAAAGTGGCTATTAAGGAAGGAAATTATCTTGCTTGTTTGAAGCCATAACAACCAGGCCTCACTAAAACCAAGAGCTCTTCCTAAAACCAATACCAAGACATGCCAGGTACAGTTCCAGAAATACGATTTTCAAGTGAAAAAAATTGCCCAGATGAATTCTTGCGAAGATCAATGTTTAATGCTTACCCCCTGGAATAATGTTGGTTTCTTATTCCATCGCTTTCGCAAAGTCGATAAGTAACGTGTTATCACTGAATAAAGCCATAATACATTTTAGAATGTCATTTGTGTTCTTTTTGTGTTCCCAAAATTATTGCTACTATAGGGTTTTCTTCAAGCTCTGTACATTTCTGCGCATTTTAACACCAATTGACATGTTTTTAAATACATTAATAAATGTTGGAGAATATTTTATGCAGATTTAAAATGGAGAACGATCCTGACTGTTTTGTCTTCTTGAATGGGAACGCTCTGATGGACAAGTCATATTATTCCTGTGACGAAGATCCCTTCTGAAAATATTTGACCTCATAAGCGATATATTCAAACATTTCACACTCACACCTCATTATAGGTTAACTGTGACTCTGCTCGTTCTGCATTTTAGGCTTTCATTTATTTTAGATCATAAAGTGTCACAACTTGCCTCACCGGGTGTAAGGCTGATAAACTCTATGGTGTGAGGCAAGAGGAAACATATAGTATGAATGAAGCAAGGTAAAATATTGTCTCGGACTACTGCAGTTTAATAATCTCTTCGGATAACATGCAACATTTGGACGAAAACAAGTCTATTAATATTCAACGAAAACACTTAGTAATTGCCACTTACACGTCAGGAATAATGAGTAATGACTATAAGGTCATGTGTATAACGCCAGAGTCTCACAACAATGTGGTTATNTGCGAGTGCAAACAGTACATTCCTGTGATATATATTGTACATTCTATATGTAAGTATATGGAAGCAAAAATTATCAGCATCTTGGATATAAAATTGTCCTTTGCGTTGTCGCATTCACTTATGAAATGGCAGAGGCTTTAATTATTCCATTCAAAATAAAATTTTAAGGTTGGAAGGCTCCGGTTCTACTTGAACCGGTTCGGATATCTATGAACACCATGTGCTGCAATTAGGCGGGAAGGCTACCTGTGCTGGATGGCATGATTGGAAACTAGCCCGTATACTGGTCAAAGTCCAGGCCATCTAAGACAGACCCTATACAGGCTCCCTGGCCCTGAAACTGGAGGCAGGTCGGTACAGCTGAGATTGTTTCGCAAATGGCCAGGCTTTGTAATCAGCATATATTATGTTTCACAATTAAAATGCAGTGTCTAAAAAGTGACTTTAAGTTTTAATAATGCTTGGTGTCGGGTCTTCCATTTCAGATTCTGTTTCGTAGATGATAGGGGACTTGATCGTTGCTGGATTTTTGCAAAAGGAAAGTTATTTCCAGTTATTTTCTATGTTGACTGAATTTTTATCTTGAGTTCATGCAACTGGAGAAGTGTATTACAATATTGCCACTGACTTTTCATATCTCCCATTCTAGTGTCAGTGAATGTCTGGCTGCTGAAACAAGCATATGTGAACTGTAGGAAATGTCACAAATAAAAATAATGTAAATAAAAGAGAAACTACACGAATAATTAATTATTTTCTTCCAACTGTTAAAAATGACCTCTAGTTCCACATGGTCCTAAATCCGTGTATAAGTATGGCACAGCCATCGACAGCCATAGTGAAGATTACGTACCTCTTAACAGAGAGCCCTGAGATCAGAGCTTGGGATTTTTTTCTTCCTTTGCGACACTTCAGTTTCAACTTCAAACCCTCATACTTCAAAATAAGTCAGATGTGACTATGATCGTTCTGCATTTTTCAGGTCATTTATTTTAGGTCAGAACCTGTTACAGCTTACCCCACGGGAGGTAAGGTTGATATATGTTGAGAAGCAAGATTAAAGGCTATGGAGCAAGGTAAGTTATTGTCTGAGACTAGTTTAACCATTTCTTTGGTTAAGATGTAACACATGGAGGAGAACTAATCCATTTATTCAAAAGAAAGCACTTAGTACTTGCCTTTTACATGTCACGCATATAATGAGTAATGAACAGGTTCATTATGCCAGAGTCTCACAACAATGTGGTTCTACAGCTTTCTTCCCCATTTCCTCGTGTTTTCATACTTTGCTTACTTCCTTCTCTTTTCACATTTTTGGTCCTTGTTATGGCATAATTTAATTTCTCACAAAGGTGTCGATATATTACTTCTGCATTATACTGTTTTTTTTTTAAAAAAAACTTAATTTATAACACGAAAAAGGGACCCAGCCTGAAACCGATTTATCCGCATTTTTATTTCACTAAATTTCTTAATTAATTACTTGGAAATTTTTTTGTGAAATTGTGGGAATAATATTTTATTGAAAATCTAAGTAGTTATTTTGCCATAGACTCGTTATACTGTATTTATATTCACCCCCCTGAGTTTTGTTACTTGTTCTTTGTATGTGTATACTGTAGGCCCATCCCCTGCAATTTAGTTGGTTTTTCTCAGCATTACCGTTATTGTATGTGCGTACTACGGTTCTTCGCATTTATCAAAATTCGACGTCAGCAAGCATGCAAGATTGAGGAAGGATGTATTATTTGCAACATCTACGCCCCAAGTAGTTTCCTATGATTGGCCCACGCCCTGAAACACTAGCCTGCTGGCGTATTAGCGAAAAAAATGGCTAATGTCTGTACTTGCATAACGTGGGCTGATTATAATAATATTATTATTGAGGCTACCTGGCCAGTCGATTTAGAAGAGCCTGTTGGGAAGGGATTGTAGTCAAGCGATTAGCACCAGTCCCGGGTGTATAGGTTTGCATATACTTTAGTAGAATCATCATTTATTTTCAGCTGCACATACAACTGAACACTATGAATCAATTAGAATCGGAAAACGACACCAATTTGGTCGCTTACGTGACTCAACAGTACAATTACCTATTCTACGAGAATGAAGGTAGGGCAAATTAACATGTTTATACAGTACTGAGTATTATTATTTTTGGCAAGCATTATACGTTGTCAATTTTTTTATTATTTCAGACTCTCGATTTAAGACGCTGCCAATGATGGGAAGTCTGACTTCCCTTGTTGGAGTCTTAATGGTGTACTATTCTCTGGTGTGTTACATCCTTCCATGGTTCATGACTGGTCGGCAACCCTTCAAGCTCGACGCAGTTCTAATCGCTTATAACCTGTCTCAAGTGCTGTTGAACCTCTGGATTCTATACTTGGTATAAGTGTCTACGCTGAAACAATACACAGTGATGAACAACCCATTCTGTTACAGTGTGTCCAAGGAGGTTGGTTCAACGGGTACAGCATCACCTGCCAGCCTGGTGATTTCTCAAGAAGTCCTAAGGCTATGGCGGTCAGTGTATTATAATTAATACTATGGATTGCGTTATTCATGACAGTGTCGACAATTTTGCAAACCATTATAAGGGCAGTTGAGTTGGATTAGACAGTAGGTAAAATTACTAAAATATCAATATAACAATATAAAATGAAATAAAAAGTGCCATGTGTTGAATTGCTGATGAATTAATTCACATAATTCAGCTTTGAACTTCCTTTCAATTGCAGATGGTGAGTGCTGCTTGGTGGTATTACTTCGCCAAATATTTGGATTTACTCGATACAGTAAGTGTGAATATGTCCAATATTTTAATGTGTTGGCAGGGAAAGTATCTTACTCGTTAATATACATATTGAACATTGACAGGTTTTCTTTGTACTGCGAAAGAGCTTTGGACAAGTAACCTTTCTTCACATGTATCATCATATGTCAATGCCATTTTGGATTTGGTACATCGCGAGATTGACTGGGGGTAATAATATTTATTGAAAAGAAAATAATGATAATGTCATAGGCATGCCTAAAAAAATGCTGAATGATGGATTGTAATTACAGGAGGACAGTGGACCTCTATCGTTTTACTCAACTCATTCGTCCATGTCGTGATGTACAGCTACTACCTGCTATCTGCTCTTGGATACAAGAATTTCCTCTGGTGGAAGCGGTACTTGACCATCATGCAGATGGTAACGTGAACTTGCAATGTGAACATTCCTTCCTTCATTAAATTTTAATTGGCCATTTTCATTCACACAGGGTCAATTTGTCCTCTTAACATTGCATCAGATTCAAATGTTCTTTTTTGAGTGTCCTGCATCGCAATTTGTGATGTACTTGGCAATTCCACTTGGGCCATCATTTTTCATCCTATTCTTCAATTTTTACATACAATCTTACTTGGATGACGGTACAAAGGTAATGAAAATAAGTTCAAAAAGTTGCTAAAACATTTGAATAATATTCCGACATATTTTCAGGGGTCGGCGATCATGGTGGCTTTTCGGCAAGGAAAAAACCTTGCTTGTTTAAAGCAGTAATCACCACATCATACTTCACACAGCTTGAAAATGATTGCCTCAGTCAAAAGGTACTCATGTATTTCAAAATTAAATAAAAAGCAACATACTTCATCATGAGACGAAGTATTATTGTTACTGTTGTCACGTGTTCGTGCAGTACTTGAGCAATTTCTCCTTTGAATATAAAGATCAAGGAACCCAAATCAATGAGAAATTATTGCGAATAATGAGGTACTTGTGAAACCATTAATAATTCTTCAAGACCTTTTTATTGCTCTCTGCCCTCCAGAAAGTGACAAAACAACCATCATCCAAGGCGGTTGATAATGAAATAACATTAGACATGCAGCAATTAGGCATAGCAACAGGGCATGGTGTCTTACTTATTAATATGCTGTATGTTCGAGATATCATATTCGTGTCATAATCGAGAATAATATAGAATAAATTTAGTTTTCGGACATATCATCACTGAATTAAACGGAGAAAGTCATACACCATGTAAGCGGCTTCATTTCATGTCATACACTCTGCATTTCACCTACAAAATCAGTGATCCTGCAGAATAGTAATTGCTATTTTTAATACATTGCTGTTTTTATCAACCACAAGTAATTATTTATCAGAACTGAGTGTATTCAGCCGCACCTGTTTTTATTACTCGTGATATTAACAAACATGCCTCCAGGGTGCGAAACTAATAAGTATAATAGCACCTTTTGTAAGCAAAATGTCATTAAAAGTGATACAAATCATTGCATTGGTCGGTGGCTGTTGCAGCAGGCCCACCAAGGAAAAATAAACGAAGGCTAAGAAGAAAAAGAAATTGCATAGTTTTGCGCGATGCATGCTAATTATGATGGATATTCGGCTGCCTGAATAATTAGTTAACTGCTCCTAGTTCGTGCAAACCAAGTTCAAGGTTCGAAGGAAGTAATGACTCAATTTTTCTAAGAAATATTGCCACTGACAAGGTAGCAAGCAACTTGGAGTGAAATAATTACACACTGGTAAAATTACACCGCCGCGCCGTGCCGGGATCATGCATGTCTTGAAAATCTAACATCATGACCTTCGAACCACATGCGGTGCTTCTGTACTGGTTATTAGTGCTTGTACAGCATCGATGTAAGCAGTAACCAGCAACACGATGGAGGTAATGGTAACAGAAGACGCCACCTATTTGGTCAGTTACGTTATTCAGCAGTACAATTATCTGCTGTATGAGAATGAAGGTGAGTGCAATCCGAAGTACTGGAAATGCAACAGTTTCATTTCATGTAATGGTGCAATTTTTTTCATTGCAGACCCTCGTTACAAGAAGTTGCCGATGATGGGAAGTGTGA
>JYFJ02009123.1:0-10561 GCA_000934665.2 Catajapyx aquilonaris | reverse complement strand
TTCACCACATACCATAGAACGTCTGTGCAAATTTTCAGCTTTACATTATTTTTTTTAGGGTTCGCCTTCATTTTCACCTAATATGCCTGGGCTATTATGTTGGAAGGTAGATCCAAGAGAATGTGACTGGAAATAAAATAAATTTAATACCTTGCAATTTCCTCTCGTTGTTTGGCCTCCAGATATTAACCCAGATAGGCCCGAATTATTTTTTGGTTGAGATTTAAAAAAATTTAATGAACTAATGAAGAACATAATGACTAAATATCTAACATTTGTACAAATGTCCTATATATAGGACGCAAGGTATACCTGGGTTAAAGTTTACGCTTTAAAAAAACTGCTAAGCCTCTACAACAATGTCTGCATCGCTAGACGGCGCACCGAATGTCGGTTCAAGGTCGCTGATAAAAGTTTCATTTTGAGAGGCATTTGTGTGAGACCTGTACCAAACTCTCTTCCACCTTCTCATATATTGTAAAAAGGAGGCACTTGGAGGGAGCTCCGGGACTGTCCTCAGGGAGAAAAAAAAATTAAAGATTTACAGTGCAATTCAGAAATTCGGATCGTGTCCGATTTGGTGGGGAGAGGGGTTGAGGGAAGGAACCCTCCTTATCTATTCCCACTTGTCGGCGTCTTACAAACCATCCATTCATAGCGATCAAAAAAAATCTCTCGATAAATTGCAAGGTGAATGTCAATAGCCTATTGGCACGTGATGGTCAATGGAAACTCAGCAAGTTAACATAAATGTTCTGAGAAATCAATTTGGGAAATTGCATGGTACACTATCTGGAATGCTATACAGTACAAAGAGCAACATTGTAGTTTAGGTGTTTTGTAGTTTTTGACATTCAAAAACCTGTATGGAAGGTATTCCAATTGAAATATTCGTTTTAGTAAGCGATTTTTGGCAGTTTATTTATGCAATAAATCTGTTAGGAAATATTTGTACAATATGAACATTTATGACTATATAAAATTATGTTTTCACAGACTTCTCAGGCGCAGTATGATCGAAAATATTAGTAAAATAATGGAAAACCACTATTTGATTCTCGGCGTTATTGTTTGGCTGTTGATGTTACAAAGAAATAATGCGAACGTTTGTGGAGGTTTTCAGCCTCTATGGAGTTAAGGGGGGCTTGTTAAGGCTGTAAAGTAATTGTATGCAGTATTTTTTAAAAGAAGTGATAGGCTAGGCGGGGAAATGCTCTAAATAAGAGAGTTAGTTCAAATTGAAAGTAATTGGTGCTCTGAAGTTTTATAAAAATTAGGAGTTGTCTATACTGCCTGTAGGTTATTGTCTGTCTCTTCTCATGTTATTGTTCCCTTACTCATGTAACTTATAGTAGAGAAGCGTGGCTTTGGTTAGAAAGAGCTGGGTTTTGGCTACGGAGATTGGCTATCTCTGGGGTATGTGGTATTACTAAGTTAGATAATATTAGGAATGAGGAGATTTTGCAGAGATCTGAGAGATGCAATGTGTTAAGGACCCTGTAGTGTAAATGATCAAATGTATGGGTCTACTCTAAGATGGTCTAGTTATGGGGAGAGCTTGAAGAAGGAGGACATTGTCAAGAAGGTATATTCGAGATCAGTTTCTGGTAAGAAGAATATTAATGGTATAGGCAAGAAGACTAATGTACTGTTGTTAACAATTTATATAAAAATACCAATATATGAATATTTCAAACACATTTTTTGCTGTCATAGTTCAACAGAAAGTTTTGAGCTCTTAGGCCATAGGCTGCAGTAATTCTTTAGAATATAAGACTTACAGATAAATAATTGAGAGCGGGGAGGGTGGGAGGATATTGCTCTTTATTATTTGTGGCACAGATAAGACGTTATGGTACAGAAATGCCTTCATGTGAACATCATACTTGATGCTCATGAATAACACCTGAAGGATGATTTTTGCTGTCACTCGTGCGTGAGTTTTAAGACGCCGTTATTTTTTCTAGGATTTGGTCTTCCACTTGGGAATACAAATGTGGCCCAAATGTTTTGTAGCCACAGTAGGCCTCTCACTATACGGTACTGCATGAATTTAGTTTCCCCGCCACGTCCAGTTGTGAACTAGAGCCATTAATTCCAATATGGCGCCAAGGGAGCACTTAACGTTAGTAGTGAGAAATCATTGCCGTCAGAAGGAGGCATTCGCGACAGGTGTAAATAGAAATCGACCGCCAGAGGCGTTCCTTATGCTTTCAGTAGCATCATAGCTACTGCACAGCTTTAGAGCCTAGAATAGCCTATGGATAATTTCTCGTACTACTACAACAGTACGCAAGCCTACAATAACTTACGTATACGACGTTGTATTAATAGATTTCTTATTTTTTACTGAGTGGATACCTACTGTGTGAGTCGAATTATATTAACATATATAGCCTAGTTGTTTACGACTCGTATTGCATTATTTCATGTGCATTGTAAACAGTTAAGAGGACCATAATTATATTTCAGAAATATCGATTACAAATACATTTCATCTGACTGCAAAGAAAACAACAATACTGGAAAAATTATCCGCACGTCCTCTAACTCCTCTGATGCGACGGTTCAAAATAAGCTCGTGTTCGAATGATCCATTTTCGTTATTTTTTTTACATACACGAAAAGGTGTCCTGGCTGACATCAGTTCTTAAAATACCTGCGTATGCATATTTTATAATCTTCCAGGGCTCGACTTTTTCATCTTAAAACACTAGGCAATTTTCCTCCATGCTAATACAACATTACTATAAAGGCATAAGTTCTCTAATTACTATTGCATGAAATTGTACAAAATTGATATCAGATTATATAAACTTACACTACACTATTATTTATTTATCTATTTACCCCATATTCGGGTTTAAGGGGGGGGGGGGGGAAGTACACTACACTGGCATAGGGGCGCCAGCTTATGACGCACTGTAATTATTTTTAAGCTTTAATTTGGCCCCTTCAATTGGATTAAAACATGCTCAGCAAACACATTTAATATTAAATGAGATGTGTGATAGATCGATAGCCACGTCTCAATGGGCCAGTTTATACTTGCTGCTTTGAGGATGACGTACAGTAGGCCTACACCTCCTGCAATGCCATTGCAGGAGGCCTATACGGTAGGCCTAAACTTCTCTAAACAAATAATTATATTATGAGAATGCCTAATGCCTCCTGAAGTACTCTATTTGCGACTGTTTTTAATCCAATAGACAGACATGCATCGCGTGATATTTCGCGAACTTAGGCCATACAGCATGCTACCGGTAAATTATCAATGTTTGATTGGCGTCCGACGGAAGGGACCATAGACTTATATTGGAGATCATAATATAGAAGCAAAAATATATCTGCCACTAACTGGCTGCAAAAGTACCTCGCACACTAATTGTCACCAATTATTGGCAATCGATGCGACACAAGGTATGGCAGCTTGCTGATGCAAAGGTTTTATAATGTTGCAATCAGCTCACAGGAAAAGTTAGATATACTTTTTGAACTTACAGGTCCCCAAAAATAGTGCACAATTTTCATGAATAATTATCTCCTCATTTGAATTCGCCTTGACATATATACACGCGCGAAATTGTATCTTTACTTTGATTATTTACCACCTTCGAATAAATGAGATCTTTCACCCCAATAGCCAATCACAATTGTTTTTCAAACTAGTGCAGATCCCAAGTGACAAAGTCCTGAATCTCGCATGTTGACCGCCACCTTTTGATTTTGCCACTCAACTCTCCAGAAAATCAACCCAAGAAAAGAGGGTAATTCCCCTTCTCCTTTTCAAGTTNGTTCCCCCCCCCCCTTCCATCCCCTTCTACCCACAACTTAACCCACCATCCCCTACCGCCAACACACACATACACACTCACACAGAAGCCAAGCTCCGTGATTGGTATCCAGACGAGATGACGTCAGGCCGCATGTAAGCACGCATTGGCCCGCCAGAGACTAGCCGCTATAAATGGGGAAGTTGCGCCGAATTTGTTCTGGGTGGCACGGCAGCACACGGCTGGACTTGAAACGGAGCATCACACAACCACCTGCTTACTACCACTACTGACAGTAAGTCATTTCTTCTTACCAGGCCGGCTTGACCAATATTTTGTATGTTGACTTACATTGAAATGTATAACGGTTCTTTTCCTATAATCAATAACATTACGACCATACGTTTTTAGCATAGTTAGTAGGCTGCTAACTTCTTAAATGGCCACCTCGGAATCATTGGGATTGGGCATGGCTCAAGTGAGAATCTCTTGGGGTAAACTTTTTGAAGATATTATCAGACACCAAGTTATGGGTAAAGGGGAGGCTAATTTATGGCCTGTACCTGAGAAACTATGGGACTGTGTGTCATTATTTAGTTATGCAGTTCTTTTTTTTGGGNNNNGGGGGTTGACTTTTGCGCGGGTCTTATCAGAAATCAGGTCCCTCTAGTGGGAGAGTTGGTCCAGTTATAAATTCAGGCGGTCTTTTTCCCGAAGGAGTGACTATTCAGGTCAAATTTAGTTTTTTAAAAAGTGCCGCAATAATACGTTGCTGACTTACTCATTTATGCAAAAGTTAATTAAGCGAAATAGCCGGTGGGAGAAAGTAGAGTTATAATCGAATAATAATGAAATGGTGCAAAAAAAATCAGAATTTTCCTAGGTGAAATAATTAAGGCGACGTACATTTTGGCAAAGACAATGGTACCGGTACAGGTCTCGTTATATTCTCCGTAGTTTATGAACATTGAGACAGTGATTCGTTAATTTTTTAAACTGTCATGTACAGCGGTAATTTTTAAAACAGATTATGAAGAATCTTCTGTAGGATTCGTAGTTTGGTTGTCTTTTTGACGAATTGGTGTGTGATAGTGTCAATTACCCAAGTTCGGGTTTGAATGGGGGTAGTCTTGATCTGCGCGATATTAAGGTTGGAATGTTGCGAATTTGAAAAAGCTGCCAACGGTAATCAATCGTTCTACGAGTGTGTATAAATTTTTGTAGCAATAACACGTCCTCTTTGATTACTTTTGAAGTAGAGTATTGTTCAATAAAACTATTAAATTGACATTTGCATATTCCTTGTTACAATATTGTGTGATATATCCTATAACGTGGTTCCGCTTTAGTAATGACAGTTATTTAGTGACCAACACGCTACTTTAAAAATTGGCAGCTGTAATCCCTAGAATGTCTAAATAACACATATCGACCATTTATCATTGTTTCTGCAGCTGGAGTATAAAGCTTGATGCAACAATGTTGTCTCAGGTCAAACTACCTTTATTTAAATATCTCTACAGTATATAATATGTCCCTTTACTAATTACGCCAATAAATCTAGGTCAGGGGACCAAAATAGGGATCTCATACATGTATTATATAATTATATTTTTTGGTAAAATCATTTTTCTGCCCGCATTCCTAATTTAATTTTATAAATGATTTATGATAGAATTTTTGTATTAAGTAAAAAGTACTGCGGACGAAATAGTCGGCAGCATAGTATAGGCAAAACTAGAGCCGTCCTGTCAAAAACTGGCTTCATGGATACATGGTGTGTTGTAGGCTTATCACATTCATGTTCAGTTTTCCAGGCACGCGAGGCACAGTTCCTGTGACTTTTAAAATTCAATTACAAATGTAATGTCGCGCTGAATTAAAATCAAACGTAGCATTGGGCTGCTCCTTTTTATGACCTTTATCCATTTCGTCATTTCCTAAGGAAACTAAGTCACATTCGGAACATGCAATAGTTCCTTACTATAAAGTCACGAATACAGAGTGCTTTTGTTTAAATCATGCTTAAATATTAAATACAAAATAGTGCATGTATTGCAAAAAGTATTGAAAGAACTGCACTGTACCGTCGGAGAAGCTGGATACTTGACTAAGTTTTTGAAAATTCACGACTTCAATAATTGCTCACATATGACAAGTCTTGAGGATACCGGTGAGTTTAATCATAAAGATAAATAAAATACGCAGTACCATATTATTTTCCAATAAGAAGGGATATTATAGTGACTTATCTAATAATACACTGTGTACTCCCGATTATCCGGGCTAATGGCTGCACGGGTGTCGCCAGATAATAAATTAGAAAACACGGATAATAGTGAAATGGTCCGAGATACCGTAAAATGATCGAGCTATTCACAGGTTTTTAATGAACGACTGTACATACTGTATTCTGCTTTAAAGGGACACTCCACTCAAAAAACAAGTTTGGCTCTAAAAATCGGGCAAAAAATCCTGAATCCGAAGGTGCAATTCGTTTTTCGCTACGCGGAACGGTAATGCCAGGGTGAGGGGTCAAAGTGGGGAAATTTAAATAGTGCGCTAGAAGCTGGCCGTCCGTCAGCGACGCCCTCGGGACCTTGGGAACTGGAGGGCTGCTCCCGCCTGCCCGCGCGCTTAGGCCCATCCCAAAGCGGTGCAGCCCTCCAGTTCCCCTGTTCCCCGCGTGGCGGCGCCGCTCATTAGCAGACGACACACTTTGACACCTCGCCCTGGGATTATCGTTCCGAGTAGCGAAAAACTAATTGCACCGTCGGATTCAGGATTTTTTGCCCGATATTTAGAGCCAAACTTGTTTTTTGTGTGGAGAGTCCATTTAAATAGGCCTACGATTTAATCAAATTTAAAAATTTCCGTAGATTTTCACTTTGTTTTCTGAAAGAATCTGTTATAGCTCTATTTGTTTGCGGAAAAATTTACATTTTTTCGGACTTTTCTTATTTTAGCTATGCACGGATAAATAATCGGTATCCGAATAATCGGGAGTAGAGTGTATAGTGACTAATAATAATATGGCATTTTATGTAACATTCACACATTTTTGTTTCCCTCACAAATAATATTATTTTGTCCTAAACCAAATCTTTAAAAAATTAATCCAACTAGTAATTTTATTCCCTATACAGTATCATAGTTCCAAACCTCCAAGTCATCCATGCCGAATATTCACCTCTATATTTAATTCTCACAGCAGCAGTGACACATGTACAAATTTGTGACCGTTTTCACGTTTCGGCCAGTTTTAAATCAACTGTAATAAAAGCACATAATATATTGTTTGCTATAATATTATTCTTTTATGTTGGCCGAAATACAGTGAACTGGTAGGCCTACCTATGTCGAATGGCACTAAAACAAAACGAGATGTATGAGTCCGTCACACTGCTGAAAAGGTTAAAAATTTTCGATATTAGATTAGCCTACCACTATTTTGTCGGGTGATATCATGAGTTTCCCACAACCAGTTATGAATGGGAAGTAACCCCCCTGTTTACTCGCACAGTCATTTCCACTTGTTTGACTCTGAGCTACAATGCAATGATGGTCAATGAACATAACCCACTATCAATAGAATGGCTTCGGGAACTCCGGATACACCGACAATTATTCAGTATTAAAAATATGGAAAGTTACTTGTATTCCATGCTAAGACAGACAAGTTGGTGGCTCTACCATCTCAGAATTTGATATAAAATTTTTTGTATGTACACACACACATTAGTTGTTGCTAAAAACAAAATTAGAGCATCTCAAGTGAAAATTTCACGAAGATATGGCAACGTCTTTCGGCAACAATGGAGCCGGGAGAACAATTTATTTCAAGTGGGTTCTTGTTGTGACCCCATGATGTTATATATCAAATGAACGGGTGTGAGATGAGGAACATGTTGGTGGCAACGGTTTTAACCTAGAGCCTAAAATAAAAACGCTAAGAAATCGCATTTATGTGCAAAAAGGGCACATTTCAGGTTGCCCAATGGCATTGTTAAACACATTCTGAGAGTGTGAAAATAATATGGTAGGTACCTAGTCAGCTGGTCATTACTGCTGTAGAAGTACAACATCAAAAGTCAAGCACTCCTGGAAATAATAAATCCTGAAATGTCCACTTTCCCCTAATTTGGCCACATTTGGGGTCATTTTCTCAATGTGGGGCTGGGTCTCTTTTAAATTTACATATGTAGAAAGAAGCGCCTGTTCATGCCTAACGTAGTGGTGTAAGAGCCATTCACTACCTGTAAGCGGTTCACCCGTAGAAAAATTCTTAATACAGTGCCAAATAACGCGGAGTATATGGGGATTTCTCGGGATTTCCTATGCACCTGACATGCCTGCCTTGAGGGATCCACGCAACATGAACATGGTCATCTAGTCATTACTGCTGTTGAAGGACAATACAGATCAAGCAGTCTTGGAAATAATAAATCCTGATATGTCAGTTTTCACTTAATGGTCATATTTGGAGTAATTTTTTTCAATATGGGGCCGCGTCGATTTTAAAGTTACATATGTTAAAAGAAGCGTCCTTTCGTGATTCACCTATCAACATCAGAACGATTCACTTATCCTGAGTGGTTCACTCGCAGTACATTAAATAAAGCGGAGTAGCCTGTAGGGGGATTTTTCGTGCATTTGAAAATCTGTTGCGAGTTAATCGCTCAAGGTAAGTGAATCGTTCTTATATTGATAGATCAATCATGAAAGGACGCTTCTTTTAACACATGTAACTTTAAAATATACCCAGCCCCACATTGAAAAAATGACTCCAAAGATGACCATTAGGTGAAAATTGACATATCAGGATTTATTATTTCCAACAGCAGTAATTACTACATGACCACGTTCATGTTGCGTGGATCCCTCAAGGCAGGCATGTCAGGTGCATAGGAAATCCCGAGAAATCCCCATATACTCCGCGTTATTTGGCACTGTATTGAAAGGTTTTCTACGGGTGAACCACTTACAGGTAGTGAATGGCTCTTACACCACTACGTTAAGCATGAACAGGCGCTTCATTTGACATATGTAACTTTAAAATCGACTCAGCTCCACATTGACGAAAATGACCCCAAATGTGGCCAAATTAGGAGAAAGTGGACATTTCAGGATTTATTATTTCCAAGAGTGCTTGACTTTTGAGGTTGTACTTCTACGGTAGTAATTATCAGCTGACTAGGTACCTACCATATTATTTTCACACTCTCAGAATGTGTTTAACAATGACATTGGACAACCTGAAATGTGCCCTTTTTGCACATATGTGCGAATTTTTTAGCATTTTTATTTTACGCTCTAGGTTAAAACCGTTGCCACCAACATGTTCCTCATCTCACTCCCGTTCATTTGATATATAACATCATGGGGTCACAACAAGAACTCCACTTGAAATAAATTGTTCTCCCGGCTCCATTGCTGCCGAAAGACGTTGCCATATCTCCATGGTATTTTCACTTGGGAGGATTTTGTTTTTAGCAACAACTCATGTGTGTGTACACACATGCATTTTTATATCAAATTCTGAGATGGTCGAGCCACCAATTTGTCCATCTTGGCATGGAATGACCCAGTAGCCAATTTCAACAAGAAAGATTACATGGTATACCATACGTATTATATTGGGTGCGTTCGAATCGACTTGCCGCAAAAACTGGCAGTGGTGTGACATCTGTGTGACGATAAACGGCTAATTTGTTGTTGAATATCATAGATTCTCACCTGATATTAGCACCTTAACAGTGACCTTATGGGCCTATACCTATACCGTATGGATTTTGTTTTCATTCAAACTTTGGTTAGTTGCAGCATCTGGTACTTGTGCTTGTAGCCAAAGTATTTTATTGCTGTCGTGATACGTTGGTTAAATGCAATTAAATATATTTAATATTTGTTAATTTGCTATTAGACCAGGTTACTGATATTATACTTTAAATATGTAGGGTAACATAAATATTGAAGACATAAAATGCTAGAATTGTTCAAACCAAGTGAAAACTCCTTGTCAGATCAAACGAGCTGTCGTAAAATTGTGACACACACTCTAACTGTAAGAAGGCTACTTTAGCATTTTATAAAGCAACACCAGCTCCTGACAGTAATTGGTCAAAGGCAGAAACGTATTGCCTCGAAAGCCTATACAGTTATATTTTTCCTTATTTCCCCACTACCTTCTTGTGCCATGAACCATTCTTATCGAATAAGTCTGCCAATTACAGAGGCTTAAATGCGATGTAGCCTTCCCGTAACGATACACTTTTTGAGGTAATCTGAATATCTTCTTAAGCTTTTGTCTTGATGTTGCGATGGGCAACTAAGCCCTGACTGTTATCGATCATCAATATTTGTCTGGAATCGTTCTTTAATAATAAATTATATTCCCCGAGTAGAATAATCTTGGTCACATCACATAAAGCTGAACCTTCGTAAAAGGAAGTTTAAAAATGCAGGATGTACCGTTTGACGCACAAATAGAGATTTGTGGTGCACTGAATGACATCGAACTTTCCGCCTTAGTGTGATATAAACATGTCATAGCGGGCGTGGTCAGTGTGGCTAGTATTGGTGATGGCTGGCCTTCATTGTGCCTGCCTCCCAATCAAGGTATCGTATAGGAAGGTGAGATATAGTGCAGGTACCACAGTTACTGCTAGTGTATCGAGCAGTATAACAATAGAATGGGGAACTAGCCTTCATTTTGGAAACTACATAATAAATTCGCCCATATTTTTTAGATTTTTTTGGCATATTCCGTTTTAAGATATCAGTTCCCG
>JYFJ02009122.1:0-10577 GCA_000934665.2 Catajapyx aquilonaris | reverse complement strand
GCAGTGTTGGCAACCCTTTGTTAGGAACGTTGTTGTGTGTTGGCAACCCTTTGTTTGGAACGTTGCTGTGTGTTGGTGACCCTTTGTTTGGAACATTGCAATAATGGAAAATTCAATTGCATAATCAATTGTGGTTGAATTTTGAATGGCTTCTAATATGGAATCCTGGATATATGTGAATGCCCCTTAAAATGGAGGTAGAGTCACACACATTCATCTGGAATCTCCCTTATTCTCATGGGAAAGGGCACATACAGTATGCAATGGAAGGAGAGCAACAACGCCAAGGGACAAGTTCATCTGCGCCTTGAAGATAATTATTCACCTGCTGAAAGGAACAAAAGGTCAGACCAAGGTCACAGGTGTCAGCCGTCCACACTCCTGTTGCTGGATGAAGTTCCAACACTGCAAGGCCAGTCACCTGAGAGGGCACAATAATAGTTTTCCAGTCATTAGAGCCAAATGTACTCCCCACTGTCGTATAGTTACTATGTATCCATAGCAGTGTATTGACATTGTTGATTCAACTTGATAGACGACATTCCAAAGCCTATAGTCGAGTCTTTCAATAGCTCCCTCCTAACACAACGTTACCCACCTGTTATTGGTTTCACAGCCTGTCCTTCCACCACCAGTTGTGCCAACCACTCCCTGGATCGTCCTTCCTAGTCGGTCCTGCCCCCAACTGAAGGAAGGGAAAGGGGCCGGGGATTGATCAAAATAATATACACAGATCACAGAAGAAGAGACTTGCAGAAACTCAGCGGAGCACGGCGGCGGCCGTCAGTGGATACTATCGGCAAATGGTGCTATCGACACTTTTTTTGCATGCGAAACCGATACTATTGCTGGATTGCCTACTTCCTGTGCATTGAGCGGATTATTCGAATGTTAAAGGAAAGTGGAACTCCAAGTGGAACTCCAAAGTACTCCAAAGTAACCCTGGGTGCTACCGACGCTTTTTATGTGCACAACCGAACATATGAAGACGGAGCCTGGCCTACTTCCAGTGTACTGACAGGGTCGTTCGAATGGTTGAGAAATGTGCTGGGAATTCAGCGGTTTTTGGAGCCGGGGGCGGCCCTCGGGTTGAAAAAATGAACGTGGGCGTATGGAATTTCCGTGTGCATTTCTTGAGCCCAAGTCCTCTCAGCTTCACTGAATTAAACAACTGACACAAGATCGTTGGCCATGGTCATGCTCCATGCAGGCCACCACTGTTTAGTTGAAAGCTTCTTCTCCATTGGCAACCCCATGCCGCAAATAATACTGTCTTCTCCTTCCCCACTTTGAGTCATCCGGACAGAAGAAAGGAAACACTTGCTGCTTCAGAGATGCAGGTTTAATAGTCACTGGAGAAGAATACAGGTGAGGGACAGAGGGAAATAAACCAAAACCTACTATAACACGAAAATACACTTCACAAACTCGCATCAAAATACATGACAACTGCATAGAAATTTTAATGAGTATCACCAGCAGTGTCTGGTTATTGCCAAATTTTTCAATCCAAGACGGCTGTTTTTACAAATGTAGGCTATATCTCATAATAAATATTAACCCTTAACTACGTAGGTGGAGCCTGAGAGGCTCCAAGCACTATTTAAACGCATGTAACTTTTTCACTGAATTTTATTTTCCCCTGTCCTTCCGTGACTTTGTCAGAAAAATCTTCCTAAGCATGAAAAGGAAAGAAAATTTTTTTTAGTCCCTATTGTTTGGTTTTAAAAAATTCGTAACGAGGAACAGGTCCCTCTGGACTCTATACTGGCTCTACCTATGCAGGTGAAGCCTGAGCGGCTCAAGCATGATGTAACCTTTTAATTAAGAATTTTTCCCGGTCGGAATATGCTGACTCAGCATGTGATTTTTACGTTTTTGGAAGCCTAATGATCTGAACTGCACTTTCTGTATGTGAAAAGTCCAATATAACAATTTAGTTGATAAGCAGAAATTTAAATATACCATTGGAGCCTCTCAGGCTCCGCCTACGTAGTAAAAGGTGTTTCACCCACCTACGTAGTTAAGGGTTAAAGACTATAGAAATTATTAACACCAATCTCAATGGAATGGGGAACACAGATGTTTACCTGCTCTTGGAATTAATTTCTACAAACTGCTTGGGAGAAGCTCTGAGCTTATGCTCTTAAATTCAGTGAAAAACTGGCAATATTAGTACCACCACTTCCTCCAAATGGAATTGCAGCAGACAACATCAGTGAAAATAACAAATACTGATTTTTATCTTCCTTACTGGTGTAATAGTAAAAAAATCTATTTGCATTACCAATGGACCTACCCAAAAATCACGGCTGAATCGCGTTCAATTCCAGGCCTCATCTCAGAACTCAACATTTTCAGAAAAATTATTCCTGTTTCACGAAATATCCACATACTCCGGCCAACATCTTGCACAGCACCTTGAAGTAATTGTCCTAAAGTTGGTACTTCATAGTAATTTTTGCATCCATGCCGTGCTTCTCTCATGTGCACTCCCTACCATCTGTATCATTTTGGCAGATGAATTCATAAACAACCTGTATACACATTAAGGTGTGTTTACATGTCAGCGATTTGATGAGCGATGTCATCAGCGAGGCTGAGTCACCCAAGTAACCAATATTGTTTGAGGTGAAAATCTTTTGTCAATTTCAGCCTCGCCGACAATTTCGCTTCCCTTCCCTCGTCAAATCGCTCACATGTAAAGGTCTCTTTATGTGCTTCTTCCAAAAAGTATCCTTAATCAAACACACTGCTTCAATAATGTAGATGCCTTCCCTCACAGGTGATACAGCCCATTGTGTCTCCGTAATCCACTTGAATGCCTAAACATTTCCCCACAAACATCACATTCATAAGGTTTTTCCCCAGTATGTAATCTCATATGGACTTGTACGTAACTCAAGTGCCTGAATTTTTTCCCACATGTTGTGCATCCATATGGCTTTTCTCCTGTATGAACTAGCATGTGTCTCTTCATCTCAGAAGAAGAAGTGAACTTCCTTTCACATTCTGTACAATCAAAAGGCTTTTCCCCAGAGTGCGCCCTCATAACATGGTCTTTCATATGGACCTTCCGACCAAACGTTTTCCCACATACTTTACAATCATAAGGCTTCATAGAGCATGTACAGAATTGTAATGTCTATTCAAATCCCCTCTCTGGAAAAACTGCCTGCAGCAAATATTGCATTTGTAAGGCCTCTCTCTAGTGTGAACAAGTAAATGCTTGGTCACATGCCCCTTGTTTGTAGATTGGTATAAACACAAGCTGCATGCATGTACAACCTTCTTCCCTTCCATTTTCCTGATGACTTTTGGGTTCTCCCCATCATTTGATATTCCAGGTGGATGGTTATCTTCTGCCATGTTCTTTTCATTCAGATTGACGGATTCTCTTGCAACAGCAGTACTACATTCACCCTCATCATCCCCAATGTGAGGACCCTCCTTTCTAGTACTACTTTTGGGCATCACATGTGGGTGTGACTCCAAATCTGATGTTCCAGTCAACTTGTGATCATTTGCACCGCGCTTTGCTTGTGCAACTTCATCCTGAAAATTTGAAAGCATGGTTATTACACATCAATTCAGGAAATTGCCATGGCTGAGCAACCTCCAACCTTTTTTTAAAAAAAAGGATTCATACAGATTACAAGTCCTAAACTACCAGATAAAAGATGATATGGTCCCAAGATGGGCTTTCCAATAGCGGAAAGAATAGCGAACATAATATAATAATATTCGGTATGGGGAAAATCAGGAACTTAAATTCACCTTGGTAAAAGCTAATTGATGTGTTGCCTTGTACAGTTTTTACCCTACTCCCAAACAACACAGAATGTTGATGCAGTTGTTACAATATTGAGTGATATACGGTATTACTTTCAGGAACTGAATCCCTATTGGTCTTCTGTTATAGGTACAGTGCTGGCCATATATCGAGGCAACCGCCAGCGACATTTTTCCTAAGTGGCAGAAGAAGGAATCTTGCTCGCCCGGCTTGTAGCATGCCTATCTTCGATTCCTTCTTCTGCCGCTTCGGAAAAATGTCTCTGGCGGTTGCCTCGATATATGACCAATACTGTACTGGCCACTGCTAGCAATATTCAACTCACCTGCAAAATTGTTGCATTTTTAAAAATGTGCAATTCAAGTTCTTGTGTGATTTGGGTGTTTGTTACACAGCACTGCCCATTGAGCACAGACAGACCAAGAAATTACGCACTGAATGGCTATAGGGATGGGCAGGTAATGATTCTTCACCTCTAACGTAACTGTACCATCATTAATTGAGGATGAAGATCATCATAATTATACTGAATTCCAGAGGTCCATCAATAACTTCTTCCCCTTCTTAAACATGAGTGACGTAATCAAACTGGGGCCTTGATTTTGAAAATGTAACATAAACGTGTGGAACGCCACATGCACAGGGGATTTATTTTTGCATTGCAATATTTTTTCGGATCTCTTACAAAACACACACATCATCAGCTTCATGTCCTCCTGAGACCCAAGATGAAATGAGTAATGCAATGTCAGTTCCTATTGCATTTTCTGAACATTTTGCCAATAAGAAACGAGAAAAAAAATTTAGTCTTAAAATATCAACAAAAATGGTGACACAAAACCAATGAGAACATTGGTGCTACAAAAGCAGAACGGATGAAAGCTGAAAATTTAAATGCCACATGATGGATCTCTAACATAGTGCAAACAATGTCTTTTACATTCATTTGTGGAATTCGTGGTAGAAATTCGCCTCAGAAGACAAAGATAAACCGCAATTATTTTTCAAGGCCATAACTTCAGGTATACGGATTGCTCCTTCTCTTCTTACCACCTAGCATGGTACCTCGCTATTCTAGATTTTAAAACTGAACTGTGTAGCAGGGCCCTGCAGAGCTTGTTAGAGGCCCCTTCTTATAACGACATAAAATGTACAAAGTCAGTCAATGAGATGCGCCAGTATAGGTATAGTCAACTGATTTCACTTGCACAAGCACAGAACAATATGCACACCCTGGAAATGCAACCAGTGGAGATGTGGAAAAGAGGAAAAGGGCTATAAATGCACACAAATAGGGTGTTGGGGAACCGAGCCCCTACTATTGCAATGTCATGGCTCCTCTTGCACACATAGTATCTTAATTAATTAGGATTTTTAATGCCCGACAGGAGGCATTTATAATAATATAATTACACTATGTAACAAAAATCAACATCTTTGTTCTTGGAAATTAATCGCCATTTTTATGTTCCTTAGGTCACTGGTAAGTCATAATGACCTAACATTCTGTCTGAATTTTGTCTTAAACATTAATAATTGTGGCTGTCAAAGAACCACAGTCCTCGAAAAAATCTTTTGGTCAATCCGAATCAAGTGGGACGAAATATTGCTTGACCCTCTCGGATTTTGGTGGAAATAAACACAGAAGTGCACAACCATTCCATAATGCTAAATATCAAGTTTCATCCCTATTGCTCAATACCGTGAGGAGGGATAAATTCGCGAATTTGGGAAATTGCTAAAATGAGGCCTTTTTTGGAAGAACTTTTTCGGTTAGTGGAATTGGTCAAAACCCAGTAAACAAATGTAGTAAAAAGACTAAAAAATGGAACTATGAAATTGACACATTCTCCTCAAAAATGTAAGCAGAAAAACGTGTGCCATTCGTTCTATATTCATCACATGCTCAGTCACATGTCCAAGAACTTGGACTCCGATAATATTATTAGTGATGTGTTTGCGTAACTTCAGTCATATTTCGTGACATGAGTTTTGACCACCAATTAGAAACCAGGTAAAATATGAGGGATGTTTTGCAGATTCATCACTAATTTTAGGGGGCCCAAATTATGAGATATGTGACCGATGGAATGACACACGGTTTTCTGGTTAGGCCTACATATATTCGAGTAAAGCCAATTCTATTGTTGCATTCTCCTCGTCTTCCTCCGTCTTTTAATGTACGTAATCATGTTCATTGGGTTTTGACCACTTTTACTAACCAAAAACAATATTCGCAATTTCGCAATGGGCTCATTATGGCCTTCAAGAGTTCGGCTAGGTTCCCCTTTAAACAGAACTGTACTCTATGTAGGCAAGCCCATTTCCTTTTCCCCACATCTTGAGTGGTTGCATTTTCAGGTTGAGAGAAATAGTGAGTGTTTGGGCAAGTCTGAATGCCTGATGGAATCCTTACATATGGAGAGGGTCCAAGCCCCCGACCGAAACAGGGGGCCCCAAATTGGCGAATTTCTATTGGAAAAAATTGACATTTAAGAGCGGGTATTGAATTATAGGGCCCCGAGTCCCCAACCTAAATAGGGGCCCCAAATTGGCTTATTATTATTATTATTATTATTAATATTATTATTATTATTATTATTATTATTATTATTATTATTATTATTATTATTATTGCCAAAATTTGGGAATTATAAGTCACTATTGAAATGGGGCCTCCAGAAATGATTCGGCCCTAATGTGTTAAGACGCCATTGGGATTGGGTATTTTTCCCAGTAAGTTTCTGTCGGCTGGTTGGATAAGTCCGGCCTGGGGCTCCTGGCGGGGCCCCCTGGCCGTACTGAGGCCCGGGGCAAGTGTACCCAGCAGCCCCCCCCTCTGCAGGGCCCTGCTGTATAGTGCAAAGTACACTTCCTTGTCGGTGTATAAGTACATGCACTTAAAATAAATATTACAGCCCATTCAGCAAAAAAAAAAAAAAAATCAAGCTTTTGCTGCTGTAGAGAACTGGCAATTATTACCAGTTCTCTACAGCAACAAAGATTGTCACACACTTCTTTTTGTAATACCTAATAGGCCTACACATTCCTTGCGAATCCCAGGACATTCACTCCATTGACGAAAATCGCACTATAAATATGAGGTGAAAAAAAACTTGTCAGGTGAGCGCCTAGCTTCAGCAGTGGCATCCGGCATTTTCATGGGTGATTTAATTTCCGCGGCCAGAGTGAGATATTCGACACTAGGTGGCTTCACCTATTGAGGCCAGATTGTAATCATGGGACACCAACAGATTAGAGATCTGTTGGCATCACTAGTTGGTGGCAAAAATGTTTTTGATGATGTATAAACACATGACGACATCAGGTCTCAGGAGGATATAGCAAAATATAAAAAATAAAAAATTAAATTAAAATTAAACCTTGTTTGCTGCCTGGATCAAACACTGATGATCTTTTAACAGTGAATCTTCATTATCCTTCTCCATGTTGCTTTCACATTGCATGAGATTTTCCCCATCCTCTTCATTCTCCCTGGCTTCCAACTGCAGCTTCCAATCCTCCTGCAAATCAGAAATACTGATTACTTTCACAACATTTACCAATCCACAAGGTATACAACTATACAAGGCGCATCCAGAAAGCAAGTTCAGTTTTTAAATGAGAAAACCCACAATGCACCCCCAGAATTTTTATTTACACATCTGAAAGCGACAACTGCACTTTTTTTTCCAAAACACGAGGGGGAATCAACAAGTAATTGAAAAAATTTTTAATTCAGAGGTTTCACTCGAGAAACTGAAACTGGCATACACATATGAAAGGGCAAGTCTTCAGAGATTTAGATCCTATCGATTAACCACCTGTAAATGGACATGAAGAAATTGCTTGCAAAGCAGAACGTTGACAATGACGAGGAGTTGCATTCCAGTGTTCAGGGGTTTGCGGAAATGGCTGGCGGCAGACTTCTAAGACATAGCCTTGCAAAATCTATGCAAAATCAATGAAATGAGCCTCCATTTGGCTGGAAACTATTTTGAAAAAAAGTACTCAGTTGTCGTTTTCAGATGTGTAGATAAACATTCTGCTGGTGCATTTTGGGTTTTCTAATAAAAAAACCTAACGTACTCTCTGGATGCTCCTCGTACATACGTCAAGCTATCCATATGGCTTCATCATATTATAAAGAATGCCTTCCAGTCAATCGATTTTGCATTACACTTACAGACCTGATTTGCAGAAACCTAATCAAATGTATATGTAGTTCAGAAATTCATTTCCCATGGAAGATATTAACCTCATATAAAAATCAAAATCATGTAAGCTTAACTGAAAAAACTGCTGGTGCTTATATATTCAGAGGTAAACAATTAAATGAATGCATAGTAATTAAGGGCATACAGAAAGTAGTAGTTGAATGTGGGAAAAGCATTAGCACCTTTTAGCTAGGGTAATTTACAGTTTGCATTAAATATAATTTTAATGGTGGCTTCTTTGTATGCCTTCAACCATGCACCACTTGAAATGTGTCAATGTTATAATTTTGTAGAACAACAGTTTTGTGGATGACAAGACTTCACATGAAATTACCTTGGGAATTACCCTTCAATGCAAACTGGTCTTACCTGGCATTCAAAGCCATCACTGGAGTCTTCATTCTTCACAGCCACTTGCTCATGAAATGTGGGGGTGCCATATGTTGATGAATCTGAATTCTGCTGGGATACAGTTTCATGGTATTCCTCGGACGCTGGATGAACTTCACTTTTGATAACACTGAATCCATGATGAGTACCTGCGAAGCAGAAATCATTAAGGTCTTAAAAATTCTTCTTACAATTAGTACTGAATTCAATGAATGTTGACTAACCTGTAGAGCAATCTTCTTGGCCCAAGCAGATGTGTGTCTCGTCTGCATCAGTAATTCCAAGCTGAAATTACATTTTTCATTATAAAACTACTGCAAACATATTAAAGATCCCATTAATCTTGCTGGTTTCCACAACACGTTCACCTTCCTTTGATTTATCCTTTCTTCACTGACCTGTTCTGCCTCAGGAGAGTCTTGTTCCTCTGCGCCTACTTCCTGGACCATTTGATTCGCATCCAAATTACCTTCTTGATGCATGAGAAAGTCTTCATCTTCATTGAGCCTGGCCTCATCAACTCTTTCAAGCTTGACTTCAGGGGAATAACCAGGTGGGAGAACTGAAGGAAATGACAATGTGTACAATGAAATTTCAGATATTACCACATTGGGGTCTCAGATCATCTGCTGCTTTTAAGTCCATTTTTGGGGGTGTAACACAAATACATCCAGAAATAATGTATTTTAATGTCATTGGGTAATTATGTAGCTGAGCCGTGGCAAAATATGGACACAAAAAGTTTCAAGATTGTACCAGTGAAAGTTAAGTAATCAGCAGGTTTTGCTCATTTTACGACCAGTGTTTTTTCATTTTGTTTTTTTGGACTTAGCCGCATTTGACCTGAGACCCCTCAATTTTACAATATTTTGTGTTCTCTGTCAACATGTTCAGGAAAAAATATCCACTGCTTACTCTTTGCTTCTGCCATTCTTCTTGTCCATTGTTCCATCCTTGCCATTCTCCCTTCCATTCCCTTCATTCGACCATCCATTCCCTTCATCCATCCATTCATCTCCTTCATCCACCCCTTCATCTCCTTCATCTGCCCCTCCATCACCTCCATATGCCCGTCCATCCTCTTCAGGATTCCCATCACTATGTCTGGATCCATTCTTTTGTCCCTCTCTTCTTCACCATCCAAAACAAGTTCAATAGTTTAGATTGAGTTCAATGTCTGCTCTCCACCTGCAGGCCAACATATTACTCAATTACACAATATTCCAAGCCAAGGTTCTCACTCCATTACGTTCACAATAAACAAAGTAGATGTGCATAATTGCTAACTTGACTTTAACTACATTTATCATGCTGTACATGATACTTACAGAGTCTAACAGTGAAATCGCAATTTTTTTTTCATGGCAAATATCCGTTGTCAAACAAAAAATAATATATAAAAATATATAGTGCTGAGATACAACAACAACACCATCACGACATTTCCATATAAGGGGTAGTCAGCGATGACGGGAACCACAAGCTAACCCAAAATATGAACTAAATAAAAATGTTAAAAATCCCCATATATATAAAGCTCAAAATTTGTACATTTATTTATCACGCCTAATTAAGCCACTTCCCGGGTACGGAGAGCGCTCAGATTTCTCACAGCCATGTCTTATATATCACTGACCCCGGGAAAAGTCCAAACACCGCATTTCGTCGAGTATAAAAAGCCCTCCCCCCAAAAAACCGGATTTTTCCCTTTCCCATTGTTGTTCCATCTGTTTCCATGACCCTACAGAGCTGTAAACAACCAGAGGTAAGGATTCTCCTTCGTCCCTCGCGTTCTAAACCAAATCCCCCCTCCCAAAGTGAAACAATTGAACTTCTGGCAGGTTGCCCAGGACAACCAAGGAGTAGTCAACAGCAGGGTCAACAAAATCCTCATTCGAATGGCCCGTTGGTTCCAGGGCACAGACAAGAGCAGTTCGCTTCCATAACTGGTGCAGGTCTCTGCTTGGGGTCGGCACAGGTGTGTTGCCAAAGGACACCCCCCCCTAGCTACTCATCCTCAATTCACTCCGTGCATTACCTGCCGGCTCACTCGGGCTTTCGTCACAGTTGGTTCTTAGTTATAGTCCGACATTGGTATTGATGTGTGTTTGGAGTGAATATTTTTGAGTGTGGCCCGAGTTTGTGTGAAGTGAGTTTCGATTTGTCCCCTTTTTGTC
>JYFJ02009121.1:0-10580 GCA_000934665.2 Catajapyx aquilonaris | reverse complement strand
CTGGAATACAACCTGTGTGTTACATTTGTGCCACATGCATCCCTATAAATCACCTTACTAACATCGAAATGCGTATAATTATGTCGTGGTTGGGGCATACAGTCTTTTTACCAAATAATCCCTCGCCACAAAATTTTCTTACCCGATGGACTGTTCCCTGATTCTGACATCGATGAGAATTCCAGAGGACCTTGTCCAATCCGCGATGCATTTGTTCCTTTATCCGCAATTTCTTCAACTCTGGAAAATGACAAAATTCAAAAATCATCAATTTATACCGCGCTTACTCTGATGCACAAGCGCATGAAACTTCAGTGAAACTTACTTCAAGAACACTTCGTCCATGGTGGTCAATGACACTCCAAAGGCCTCTATTCCCAGGCCATTTTTATTGGCATTCAGTGTCTCAAACAGGGAAGGGAAATTGGCGGTTTGGTCAGTCGGAAGAAGGTAGGACACCTCTGATCCCATGACCGCTTTCAATTGGGATCCAGGAATAAACCCCTGCACTGCTTGGGTCACTTTGCTCACGTCGCAGTGAGATAGCCTGGTCATCTTCAGTATATACCCGGTGCCTGTAACTCAGTGTAAGAACAATATATTACTCGTCCAGTGTATTTTGTACTTGCGCAGCAGCGATTCATCGGTGATGGACTGACCGTAATGCTTCTTGAGAAATAGTGGGCTTCCGCAACATTGGACCTTTCCATGAGCCATGATGGCGATTCTGTCTCCCAAGACGTCGGCCTCTTCCATGAAATGGGTGGTTATGACGATCGTTTTGTGTCCTCTAAAGCCCTGTAAAAAATAGAGACGGATTGGTGCGTTGGTACCGTGTTTAGTTCAAGACTGCGGCCAATAAAGATGTCCTTACCAGAAGCACGTCCCAAACACCTCTTCTACCTTCAGGATCCATGCCAGAAGTTGGCTCATCAAGCATCACCACCTGTTCAGACATACAGTATTTGTAAATGATAATGTGGCAAAAATAGTCCCTCACCTTGGAACCGCCTATCAAAGCGATGGCCAGGGAGAGTTTCCTCTTCTGTCCGCCAGACAACGACAAAGACACGTCGTTCCACTTGTTCATCAACCTCAGCTTGGCAATCAATTCCGTTCCTTCCCTCAAGGCTCCTGCGCTACTCAAACCTTTCAGCTGTATCAAAAAATAATCACTTAATATCGGTCCATTAATTCTTTGATAATCGAAAAGTTATTCGCCTCTCTGCGAAGTTTCTGCTAATATCTGTGTAATGTGCTTCTTCCATCGGAATTATTCTCATGCAAGTAACCTTATGACTTATCATGGACTTATAGCCATCCATTTTGGCTGATAAACGTAGCAGAAAGACGATGATTCAAGCGAACGGCCTCAAAAATCTGAATAATACCATTCCAAATAGTTGCATATGGTCCCTGACCGTCAGTTCATTGAAAAGCATGTTGTGCTGAGGGCACAGGCTCAAATGTTTTTGCACTTTTGGCATGCTGGTGCGAATGTCGTGGCCATTAATCACAGCTGTCCCGCTTGTCGGAGAAAAAAGACCTGAAACGATCCCATTTGTGAAGGAGTAGCCATACAAGTGTGTCGTTACAGAAGGCCTGTTCACATACCTGTGAGTATGGACATGAGCGTGGTCTTCCCAGCTCCGTTGTGCCCCAACAAGGCCGTGATCTGACCCTCGAAAATGTTCAGACTGACTCCGTCCACTGCCCTCTTCTGCCGTCCGGTCAGAGTAGTGTACACCTTGTAGATGTCCCTTATGGAAATTCCCACCGGCAAGTCGGACGGCTCCCTTTCAAAACTACTATCGTCAATCTGGGTCTCAGAAGAAGGGTCCTCTTGTGACGTTCGTATGGCCATTCTTTCTGCCCTGGGACACCAGTATGAAGGCTGGGGAGAAGGAGAGAGAGATTCGTTTCCATTTTTATCCCATCATAATTGTGTACACTACAGTATATAGTATATGCTTATATGGACTTACCATGACGATAAAGTACCAAGGTTGCGCAACACCGAAATCACCGGGCATTATGGAGGAAATGTACCACGTCATGGCAAGGTACAACACAATGTCTGCAATGAGCATCAGGAACACAAGGGACACGCTGAGGCCATCATCGCTGGATCCTGGTATGTGCATGTTGGACCAGCCCAGAGGAAGTCCTGGAAAATCTCAGTGTTTGTCACTGATGTGAGCATAAGTGCCGTCGCAGTTCGTGTCCTTTACCTTTCTCAGCGTATATTGACATTGCTGTCAATCCAATTGCAAGAGCGCCGTTAGGGACTAGACACAGTCCCAGTTTGACATAAGTGGTCATATTATCTTTGTATGACAACAAGCTGTAAATCCAGGGAACAAAGAATGTCAGGAACCACAAGATGAATCCGCCTGTAGTCGCAAGGGTTGCTGTGGATTTATTATGTGGTTATTAGAGGTATTAACTTATTTTCCTTTGATTAGAAAACTTACGTTTTTTCACAAGAGCACTAATAAGAAAACAGAAGGAGACCGAAGCCATTGCGTACAGCATGAGGAACGCCCAAAACATGAACGAATCCGTCTTCTTTAGGACTCCACCAGAAACGTTTCCGGTGTAGTCAATTGACCACAGGATGACCGTTATTGTTATGGAAATTGTCAAAACCATCATTGCATTAATCATCCAGCAAAACCAATACATAAATTCGGACATTCCCATTATTTTCATCAGTTCCTGTTGGCGGAGAAACGAAAATTATTCAAAACACTAAATATTATTAGTGTTTTGCGTTGAAATATGCTGGGCTGTGCAGCTCGTACAGTGTGAAATCGAAAATCTGTACCTTGATACCAGTTTCCTTTTCACTGACAACCCCTTTGATTACCGATGCACATAAAAACATGAGGCTGAGGCATAATATAAGTGGAATAAGGTATGCCATTACTATGAAGTCATTGGGCATAGTGATGGAGGCTGGGACGGGCATCTTCTGGACGTTAATCTGTAATAATAAAATAATAAGGTACCACAAGGTTGTAACTGATCCAACGTCCATAATTTACATGCAGCACTTCTTGTAAACATTTCTGGTTATATTCCATATCATGTAAAATAATCGCCTGGAATATTCTGCGAGTAATTATTGACCAGTGCTCCAGATATTTTACTTTTTATTATTATTACACGCTTTATTACACGCTTTATATTAGCTTCACTGTGAGTGCTGTCTGTGACCGGATGGATGTCTGTCTGCACCTGTAGCGCGTTCGCTTTAGTTGTCACATCGCTTCTTCCATCATATCTTTAGGGGGCGGTTCGCCTTCCCACACCATCTAACGGTTGGTGTTCACATTAGGGGTGACTATGCAACATCAACGCCAGATGGCGGCAGTAGTCACTTGAGGTTGTCACATCGCTACACATCTCCGTCGCTACTTCCTCCACATCATCGGGAGGTAGTCACGTGATTGGCTGTGGTCGCTACCTCCCTACCGTCTAGCGGTAGTAGTCACATGATGGGTGAATTTGCAACTTCCATACCTACTAGCGGTAGTAGTCACGTGATTGGCTGTGTTCGCTACCTCCCTACCATCTGGCGGTAGTAGTCACGTGATTGGCTGTGTTCGCTACCTCCCTACCGTCTAGCGGTAGTAGTCACATGATGCGTGAATTTTCAACTTCCATACCTACTAGGCTACTAGCGCTAGTAGTCACGTGATTGGCTGTGTTCGCTACCTCCCTACCATCTGGCGGTAGTAGTCACATGATGGGTGAATTTGCAACTTCCATACCTACTAGCGGTAGTAGTCACGTGAGTCGGTCTGTTAGCAATCTCCACGCCAGTCACCGGAGTTACTGGCTCTCAGTATCCAGTTCGCTTCCTCCAAACTACAGGGCGGGAGTAAATACTCCAGACTGTTTTTTCGTGACAAAGTGAAAATATTACAAATCACAATCTGCTGGCACCATTCACCTAACTCCCCATGTACTATACACCTGTCATTCCTTCCACTTTATCACTAAAAACCAGTTAAAATAAAAATATCTAAAAAACCTTTTTAAGAACACGCTTTATATTTCCAAGTGCACTAAAAAGTAGAAAATAATTTGCTTCCTCAATCTTCAGCTTTCTCTTTTACCTTGAACTGAACAGAAGATTCATGACTTTCTTTCCATGGAATTCAGCTACTGCAGTATTGTCTTGCTTTACTTATATTCTTATACGGCCTATATGCAGAAAAATAAAGCGTGGGCACTAAATGACACATTATCTATACTTCCATGGCATGAAATATAACCATGTACGCGTACAGTATTAAAATTTTAGTGCCCACGCTTTATTTTTCGTCATGTAGGCCGTATAAGAATATAAGTAAAGCAAGACAATACTGCAGTAGCTGAATTCCATGGAAAGAAAGTCATGAATCTTCTGTTCAGTTCAAGGTAAAAGAGAAAGCTGAAGATTGAGGAAGAAAATTATTTTCTACTTTTTAGTGCACTTGGAAATATAAAGCGTGTTCTTAAAAAGGTTTTTTATATATTTTTTGGTCATGACGAGATGATCGGGAGAACCGCAAGTTACACTAATTTTAGTTCAGTTTCTTTCCTATAGGTTCCGGGAATGTTCGAAGTTTGGGGGTAGTAAGAAAATGGTGAAAAATTCAGAGGTTATAGACTTTCCATTGTTAACATAAGGGGTATACGTACTACATACGAGTATAATAAGGGAGATATTGTTAGGAAAGCATTTGTTGATGCTCGTTTAGATATGCTTGTCTGAGACCAAGATGAAGGCGTGTTCAGTTGGTGATTTCAATAGGCTAATAGGTTTCTGGTCTGGTGTAGATGAAAGGCTCTCAATAGCACATAAAAATCTGTCTCAATTTGTTTTGACTAGCCCTCGCATAAAAAAGGAGGAAAGATGTTGTGCAAATCTTACTTTTGGCATTGACTTAGTGTTGCAGCCGCCGAAGGAGCACAGAGTTTCAATGATTCCTTTGTCAACCGCTATCTGAATTCCAGAGAATCCTCGAGAAATATACCTTGAATCTAGATCTAATGGAGAGGCGAAAGTATGGGTTAACAATGCACTGAACTGAACATATTACATAATATTATGCAAATAATAATGTTTAAAATGCATTGTATACATTCACTCACCGACGCTGGCATATTTTTCTGCGCCGGTCCAATCCGGATCGAGCATGATCCTGTATGCGATTTGCTTTAATGAAATAGGGTCATCCTCGAACGGGCCATCAAACACGACTCCTGACAATTTACCAGTAACAAAATACTTTGATGAATTTAGGGTTTTGGTGTACATATATATTACTTCATCTGTCGTCTCGAAGGGGATAATATACTCTGCAAAGTCAATGATGTCATTGTAGAGGGTTAGAAATTTTTCTTGCTGCCGGTTGAAGCAGTACCAGCCTTTTCTTTTTTATTACTTTTAAATTAGTCAAGCAATGCAAGAATGTCTCCCCATTGTTAGGTCTCGGTCACTTTCATGGAGGCCTACAGTTATTACTAAAAAAGAGTCCACAGTAATAGTCGGCTGATACGGCATGATTGCCGATGAGTACACTATGCAACAAAATTGTCATTATATAATAATCATCATAATGACAAGGGAGTAAATCGCGCACTTTTATCTATATACACATTATTACACGCTCTCCTATGAATTGTGTCCTTAGCTTGGTGAACTCAAATTACTGAGACAACATTAACATTTTTGGCGGGATCGTCGATTGTATTAGGGTTGCAAAAGTTATGACAAGTGACTCAATCGGGAAGGTCGTGACTATATGTGGAAAAGTAGTATAAGAAGGGTTACTCTCACTTTTGTAAGAATTAAAATATTTTTCATTACCCTCGTTTTTATTTCACAGCTCATCGGAACCTAATTAAAAAATAGCCCTACCATTAATTTTCAAGGGCCCAAATTCTTGGACATGTGACAGATGAAATGCCACGCACGCTTTAAAATTAATTATGCAAACAGGCCCCATTTCCAACATTTAGCGATTTTTTTCCTCCTTACGATATTGCGCAATTTGGTTGAAACTTCATATCTGCAGTTTTGCGATTTTGTGATTTTTTTCATCGAAATCTGAGATGGTCCAGCAACATTTCGGCCCACTAGATTAATTGGGGAAAAACTCCTATATTTTGAGGATTTTGGTTTTTTGACTGCCCCGAGGTCAAAATCAAATCAAAGACAAAATGATTGGTCATTATGAGTTACGAGTGACCTACGGAACATGGTAAGAGCGATGAGTTTCCATGGACAAAATAATGTCGTGTTGCATATATACATATAGTGTTATTAGTCTACACTGTGGACTGTGATGTAGAGTATAGTGCTAAATAATTTGAGACAAAATATTTACCGTCAGGATCCCGTTCCGTGTTTCCCACGATGTTTTTCACAGACTTCATCACATTGTCAGTGAATGTGTTTGATGGGGCATAAGCAATCGTTCTGCAATTAAAAAAGTTATAATTATAGGCTAGGCCTACTGTATCTGACTGTCTTATTAAAAGTCCTGATAATATTATCTTCAGTCGCTATAGCATATTTCCTGCTAGTGACCAAATATCAATTTTGCAGTTTAATGTTTAAATCGCATACCTGTTCCTAAAAGCTTCCTTTATAATTTCGTCTTCATGTTTTACGCGATAGACTTGTTCCCTATTGAAATATAGTGCGCTACGTCCACTGAATGACCACAAGGTCAGTGACATTAGCGGAAGAAGTAAGAGTTCGCAGCCTGTCACGATGAAATGGCTTTTTCGCAATAGCAAGTTTTTCCACATCAGAATTGAAAAGTGATGCACCCACAGCATCATGGCCACTCAGTCGATTCTGCAAATCAAGCCAGTGTCAAAACCCGCTCACTAAGAGGATTCCTTGTTCCAAAACAAAGCTAATGCACGTACACTGTATGTATGATACAGTATTACCTTCACAGGATTCTCAGCAACCAGAATTTACGCCAGATGTGTAGACATGTCGTTAAATAGAAATGTTGGCGTGATTGTAAAATATTGTCCGATCCACACCAGAAGAAGGCTCGCCACCGAATGGAATGCGTCGATGTGCTGTTGACTCACGTCACCCAGACGACGGACCTATCACCTAGAGGTGCTGTTGACACCCATCGTCCAGGCGACCTTCATGGAACAATGCCGTTATTATTGTGTGCTTGTTGTGAAGAATATAAAAGAGCGATGAGAGTGTAATTAGCACTGTATTGAAATTATTTGCCACCTTTGGATTGGAGACTGCATAATTTGGAGAGACAGGGACGGTGTATGAGAGTACTGTTAGAAAAGCATTTTTAAATATTTATCACTGGACAACGAGGGCAGGTGTCCTCTTCCACTGCGCAAAACCCATTTAATTCTCGAGCCTGCCCTATGCCTATCCCAGTGTCTGGCAAAAGTGAGAAAGACTTGCTCCAAAGTAGTTTCGCTGATCGAATAGTCTTCCACCACATCCACCTTATTTTTCAACCTCTCAATGGTTCGGAAGAGGAGCGGCCAATACAACTCTGTATTAATGACATGATATATTGCAGCAGTCCGTGTGAAGAAAATAAAAAATGTATACTGCAGCTGAAAAAATGATAATGATAATGGATTTGACTGAAGATGAAATCTCTGGAATGCTAATGACGCAGGTAGACAAACTCGAACATGGTTCATGGTTATTTAATTTTACTAACTGTACTCTTAACCCTGTAATGCCCCTTGGGTCATATCTGGCACACCATTTAGAGCAATGTGGCACTTACAGGAAATATAAAAATGGCAAAAATTGCAAAAATTGCACTAAGTTGTGTGCCAAATATGACCCAGTGGGCATTACAGGGTTAACGAGTATTTAGCCTCTCTGTTTACCATAATATCAAGGAATATCGTTCTTTTGTTACCTGATTCTCGTCCTTCAGGACACACGACGGTACCAACGTGGACTCAACTCGACTTTTCAGAGCAGACACTTCACCTTCCTGACTGGCAAAGTCACTGCCTCGCTTCAGTTTCAACACCACGGTGAATCCTTTGCCAAACTTGGATTTGATGTGCTGAGGTCCTCCCAAGCACTGGAACTGGCCGTTGACCATTATGGCCAATCGGGAACACAGGGCCTCGCATTCATCCATGCTCGAACACGTGTGGTGTATGGGATTAGTTTCGTATGAGCCAAATTCATCTTGCAGTAATCACATACCTGAGCGGCCACACAGTGTCTAAAATATCTTTTTCTCTTTGTACGTCAGAGATGTATTGTTCATATTTAGTTGTGGCGCTCAACGGTCCGCCAGGTTCACTGGGTGACAACAAGGTCAGGGACATCAGTCGATTCTGCAAATCAATCAAGCCCAGTGTCACTCAGAGGATTCCTTGTTCCAAAAGCTACGTACGCCGCGCCGTACCTTCACAGGATACTCAGCAACCAGGATTTACGTCGGATATGTAGACATGTTGTAAAATATTTATTGTAATAGTAGTGTTGGCGTGATTGTAAAATGGTCCGGATGAATGCTCTCCATAAATTGGAATGAATCGTCGCAAGACTCACGTCACCCAGACGACACGAAGCGACAGCTAGGTGCTGTTGACAGCAATCGTCCAGGCTACCTTCACGGGACAATGAGGCGATGATTGTGTGTTTGTTGTGAAGCACAGAAAAAGGGCGTGTAATTATTTGCACTGCATTGACAAAATTGAGACATGTCATCTTCTTCCGCCATGATTTCCGACCTCTGTTTCATAACCAGAGGACGACACGACCCTAGATTAATGCAGATCTGCTGCACATGGATCCACAAAGTGTCACAAGCGTGTCATAATAATAATTATTATGACACGCTTGTGACACTTTGTGGATCCATAATTATTATGCAGCCTTTCATAAATGTAAGTTAATCAGTTGTAACATGCACTGCATCTCAGTCATGGTAGTTGGAGACGCTGCATACTGTCCATTTTAGAATGATTTTAAAAACTGGTAAAATAATAAATTGCTGATAAGGGACAACATACAACAGCGCATACTCCACAGTTAGGATATCAGCTAAAGCCATCGTGAAAGAGGAGTACAGAATAGAAAAACAAATGTCAAGGGAAGACAACCCTGAACTCACGAAATATACCAAAAGAGTACTCTAAAAACTGGTGTGAGATTTGCAAGTTACATGAAAATACGTGCAAGAATAGGTTGCATGAAAATTGTTGATTCATGTGGATTACGCTGCATCTGCTTCTGTTTTTTAACAAAATAGGTCAATCATAGATTGGAGGAGAAAAATAATATTATTATGTACTCTCTTTCACAACTGATTATTAGGCTACAATCTTTATAACGTTCATTCCAGTTTTTCTTAGCAAAAATGTTCTTTCGTTCTTCTTTCTTAGAAAATTTTGTGCTGCCTATGCAAGTAGAGAACGATCGGAAAAATATGTATAC
Source organism: Catajapyx aquilonaris (assembly GCA_000934665.2). Lineage (NCBI taxonomy): Eukaryota > Metazoa > Arthropoda > Diplura > Dicellurata > Japygidae > Catajapyx > Catajapyx aquilonaris. Next base: position 1,114 of record JYFJ02009121.1, on the reverse strand, counting down.
AGGGTGCGGGAATTTATCGTTTTGGGAAAAGATACGAGGGTTCTAGGACTAGGACATTCCCTGCTACACCTAACAGGATCGTAAATTAACATTAAATAACATGATAATACCTTAAATTTAAATGAAAAGGGTAAGGTTGCGTGGAGGGACGCATACGTGCCAGGATATTATTTTTATACCTTGGGCTTGAAGCACATTATCTCGGTAACTATAAGTCGAAGTCGGAGACGCATGTTGCGTATACTCATAGAGATCGCCTAGAACCCATAGCGATGGTAAGTTAAATCCGAACCCTGATGTATATATTGGGCATTAGGTATATGCATCTTTTATTAACTGCGACATATATTGCGGAGCTATTTCACATACTTGAACTTTAGATATCTAAATGTAACAATGACACCCAAAAATGAGACGACTGTGAGGATAACAGCGTATACACAAGTGTACATCACGGTGCTGTGGGTGATGCCATGACCTCGTATCAATACGTCGCGGTATGCTTCGGCGAACCAGGTGACAGGACTGGTCCAGCAGATCACTTTCAGCACTCCGACACTGATGGCTTCCAAGGGCCATATGGTGCCACTCAGGATCCAGAGGCCCAGACTGAGGGCCAGGGACACGGCACCTGCCACGGTGATACTAGGAANAAGATGCATTGCCAGTAGCAGGCTGACTGTCACTGAACAAACCCCTTCAAGCACAATCAGAACAACAAACAACTGCAATGAAGCAATGGACACCATGTCGAGGAACCAGTACGTGAAAGGCACTAGTGGGGTCAGCTGCAGTGTCAGGAATACCAGCTGCGTCAGAAACTCGCTCACCAAAAATCCTGCGTCGGACACACCTAAAATAATTGATATTAATTGTTCGAAAGGTCTGTCGTATAAGGCCTTGCAGTGTCCAAGGTTCATGTTCAAATGTGCTGGAGTAGTACTCTACCTGCTGTCCATGTGCGAGCCAAGATACCCTCAGTTCGATCCATTATTACCAAGCAGAAGGCGGTGTTTATTGGGAATTCAAAAATCGCGCTGGAAAATAAAAAATATTCTCGATTAAATATTTTTACAATTATTTATTGAGCTACAAGTCTGTGTAGCTATGCTGG
>JYFJ02009120.1:0-17906 GCA_000934665.2 Catajapyx aquilonaris | reverse complement strand
GGTGCTGCTTCCCCCTGATACAATAAATCTCACTCCCCTAGGCAGCACCTCTGTTGGAGGCTAATTTCTAGGTTAGGGGTCTGGTAACATACTCCTTGAGCCGACTTGTACATATACACTATACAGTATATTAGGAAATGTGTTTGTAAAAAATTTCCCTTCCATGCACTCGAAACTCGATATGTCTTAAAATGGGCCTTATAAGTTACAATCACACCCCCACCTTGTTCCATATGTTTGCTCTAAAGAACTTTAGAAATGTACCTGGTGTCCAACAAGAATTGTCGCAAGCGGCAGCGCACGAACTACATTCTCTCGTATACCTGTGCTCGTAGATTGTAGTTCGTGCGCTGCCGCTGCGACAATTCTTGTTGGACTGATAGTACGTACAGACGATGCATGGTGGAAAATTTTGTTTTCAACATGGATTAGTATTTGCAAATACTGTATTATTTTATTGTATTTACTTTTGTCTGGAAGTCTACTTTCAAATCCCACAAAATCCCGGAATGACCATAAGATACGAACTCACGTGAGGTGGCCAATTAGCGTAATTGGTGGATGCGGGGGGAGGTGTGGTGGCCCCAGGTTCGATCCCCGCCTGGGGAACTTCCTTTCACCTGCGTCGGGAGAGTCTCTCACCTGCACCAAAGGAGGTGTCTGGCAACCTAACCTCCTGGGGGACTGCATATGGCCCAAAGACTGGACAATGCACCTGCACAAAGTGTCCCCTCCCCAACAATCCCTTTCCCTACCCTATATCCTGAACAAATCCTTGCACGGAGATCGAAGAAAAAAATTGAAAAACATGGTGGTGATCCACTCCCCTCAAGACCCTTCGGGTCATTACCGGGTAATTAATAAAATAATAATAATAATAATAATAATAATAATAATAATAATGGTGGATGAGTTGAATTTACGGAGATGGTTTAATTTGCTAGGTATTGTGGCATAAGGACATTTATTCCTAGGGGAGACGAAGTGGCGCTGCGGAAACGTATGCTCCCACGGATGCTAAGGTCCCGGGTTCTATCCCAGCCAGGGGTTCCCCCCTTCATCTCGTGCAGAGTTGGGTCGTCTCTGGCTTCGTTTCGGGTGGAATCTCCTCAGACTAATCCACCCGGGGGAGTTCACAAAATGTACCCTTTGAGAATTGCACTTGCACCTCAGTCACCCTGCCCGAGGGCCCGGGCGCTACCCGCTACGTCAAAAAGGTTCCATCAAGACGAAATAAAGGTTCCCTCCCTGCGGTACGATGCAGGGAGGTAAAGAGCCATATTTTTAAAAAGGCATTTCCATGGGAATGCAAATTGATATATTGTTATTGATGTAAGAAGTGAGAAGATTCGGGAATATGCGTGTTGTGGGAGTTAGGTTCATTTTCAGAAGCTGAAACATGCGGCGTTAGATTCCTTGGAAAATGTAACCCCCAATATGCTCATTTAAGGCGGTGTAGGGGCCTTCCCCAGGATTTCTATAAGGGACAAACATCCAAACTCACAAACAAACAAACTAAAATATAGATTAAGATTATTATTATTATTATTATTATTATTATTATTATTATTATTATTATTATTATTATTATTATGTACAGTACCCCAAAAAGGTTTGCACCTTTTTTAGGGGAAAGTTCGCCCCACAGCCCACATATATAGGTCCTTTTACAGTGCGTGGGCCATGCATCTCATGTAGGTCACATGATCCAGTTTCTGCTGAAATAGAGAAAAATCAGTCAGGATCAAATCACATGAAAGACATGAAAATGATGCACATCCACCCAGGGAAAAAACCAGTTTTAATCAGTCACTGCAAAAAGTTAATGAAATTAATTAGGGATTACATTGCTGGATAATATGACTCATGCTAGTGGGAGTTCATTGTGAACTAATTATGGAGTGGGCCTATTATTAGTATACCATAAGATTTATTAATGATGCACATGCTGTCTGCAAAAGCTACCCCCTCTTGTACAGTACATGGCCACTATCAGGGATGAGGAAGCAAGCAGCAAGAGCCTGTCTTACACCGAAAACATTATTACATTATGTATTAAATTATTGCAGTCAGTCAGTGATACAGTCCCATTCAATTCCAGGTTGAATTGCCTTATGGCTGGTATAAACTTCACTGAACTGAATATATTGAAAAGAATTATGAGAAATGAATAGAACATAAGCCTACTGTATATGTTTGTATGAAGAAAAAATGAACCGAACAAGGTATGTGAACAGTTAATTGTGAATTTAGTTGATTGGCATGGATTCATTGCAGTGACTAAGAGCAGGAAATGGCAGAGTTAAGTGAAATGGAAAACTAATGGAATTGGAGCACATTTATTAAATTTACCCCGTGTTCGAGCCTTTGGCTCGTTTTGGGGGACACAGCCACTATGTATTACGTACAAGTCTGGTGTATGTGCATTAATGCTCATTTATATTTACAATTTTGATCACGTTTTGAAAAAAGGAGAACAATTTATGTACATCTGGTTTTTGGCTATTTGTGAAGAGCATCAAGATCTGGTCAAGTGGAAATTTGGGTATATCAAACAGATATTTCCATCTTGGGGGAAAGAACAAGGGGCATTCGTAAATAATATATGAAAAATTGAACAGTTTACCTGCCAATTGCACCAAACACACTGTTCCTCTGATTCTATTTTAAGTTGCTCGTTTTGTTTTAATTTTATATACCTAGCAAGAGTTATTTCGCAAATTCGCTAACAACCGAATATGGGATATTGGCAGGTCTATGTTAAAATAGCTTTCTGGAATTCGTCTTTTGCGTCTTTGTAGCTTATATATCTACTGGTTTTTTGTAGTCTGTTTATTAAATCATTTTTTAGCGCCAGTTCAATTGTTTCAAGGATCTTTGGGAGCTCATCTGCCGACTTTTTCCAATTTGCTGCTAGAGGTTGGAAGGTTTTTGAGCAACTTGCCAGCCAATTTAGCCTGTTTTTTGGGCTAAATTCTTTTTGTATAGTGTATAAGTATGCTGCTTTAAGGAGTTCATTTTTTGAGCTTGTTTCTATGTTGTGTATAAATTTTAGTGTTGCTCTGGCGACATTTAAAGTAAGTGGGATTACTCCTGTTTATAGACAAGTATGCTGCTGTCGTCCGTGGTAGGTTCAAAAACTTCTTCAGGAAGTAAGTTTGGACCTGGAGTATCTCTGCTAAGTGCTGGGGTCCCCATATTGGGCATGTGTACAATAAAACTGGCACAATGTGGGCATTGAAAAGTTTCAATGCCACCGTGAGGTCTCTAAGTTTCAATGTAATGAAGACCGGCCTGAGTTAATTATTGCGGCTGTGGCCTTTCTTTTGAAAAATTCCGCTGCCTCGTTCATTTTGCCGGAGCACTTAAAAGGGACCCCTAGATATGTGTAGGATGATTCGTTTTTATTTTTTTGATCTTGCCAAAAGAAAATTTTCCTGGGTATTCTTCCACCCTTGTGGAAGCAAACAAGTTTGGTTTTGTCTAAATTTATTCGTAGCTCGTTCTCTCTAAAATATTCCACTAACATATTTATATTTCTCTGCATATAACATGGGTTGGCTGTAATCAATATTATATCATCCGCGTAAGCCAATAGCAATATTTCCTCTTGTCCTGGTCCAAAATTTACACCTTTAGCACCTGCGGCTGCTAACTCTGCATAGAGATCTGCTAAATATAAATTAAATAGGAATGGGCTTAAGGGTTCACCCTGTGGTAGTCCTGTTGTTATCTTAATTAGATCTGAATCGTGTTCCGAAACTATGCCCATTTTCGTATACATATCTTTCAATAATATAATTATCTTATCAGTCATACCGATCAGTCTAAGTTTTATGAATAGTTTGTCATGTCTAACCGAATCAAATGCTTTCGACAGATCGATAGAATGGGAGCACATAAGTAAAGGATGTGTTGGCAATCAGGCTGAAAGGTGACAGAATTGGAATTTAGTAGAATGGATGCGAAAGCAAAATGAATGGTTGTCAAGGGAAACAGTTGCATCGAATGGGTTACAGTATTTTGATGACATTATGAAGTAAAATTACAATTATTGCTTCAAACTTTCAAAGTGAATGGTGCCCTGTCACTGATCCATCTGCCAATCATGCCTGTGAGAAAAACACAATAAAATGGATCTACAGTATGGTGCAAAAATTACTGCACACTACAGTAAAACCTGTGTATGTTAAAATACTCATGGTTCTGAATAAATTGTCCCAACGTCACTGTACTGTACATAGTACAAGAGTTTATAATTTCCTAAGTTTCACCTGCCAGTACTCCCATATAGACATATTGTAGGCATACAGTAACAAGCAGTGCAAAGTACTGCATTCATCCAGTAGGCTTAAAATCAGTCCAATGCATGTTTATTCATACAATCATGGAACAGTATGGGCCAGGTTTATATCTGAGGCTGTCCCATTTATTGGTTAAAATGTCTGTAAAAGCATTGTTTCATACATGCTTCCCTTTTGTTCATCAGTGCAATTTTCTTTCAGCAGCAGAAAAGCACTCAATTAGAGTGGCAGGCATGACAAAGCATAAAGTTCGCTCTTTTTTTAAATGCACTCAAGGTCATCCTGATCAGAGGAGGTTTGTTGTTCCAACTATGCTTGTTCAACCTAGTTATCTATACAAAACCCTTATTGGCCTAGGACCGGTTCCAAGATAAAATGTCCAACAGGTATCCTATGTCACAGGTTTCACTGTATTTTGAAATTATGCAAGAATGATATAGAGGCTCATCTTCATGGGGCTGGCACCAAAACCGCAGACAAAACTCGCACGTGAAGGTCCTCGGATCCAAAATGGGGGCCACCACCATATGGCTCCGACCAGATCTCCCTTTATCTGTGTTTCCACGATGCCTCCGTCAGATGTCGTCCCTTCAGTTCTGAGGAGGGCTGGTCTCATCGTCGCTTCTTCCAGTTCTTTGTGTGGAAAAAGACGCGTTCGAATCTTCTTTGGATCAGTTCTTGTGGACTTATTGTACTCTTGATCATTCTTCTACCTTTGTGACTGGTGGGGTGGTGGACACTGGCGAAGTAGTAGTGTTCGAAGGGAGGGCCACGATTGCCATCAGCAAGGCCAAGATGGTGAGGCTACTAGCCCTGGTCATCTTGATCTTCTGGGTCTTCCAGGCCGAAGTGGTGGGTGCTTCATCCAGTTGTCTCAGTGGTGGATGTGATGCCCTATGTCAAGAACTACCACGTCGTCTCCACCACAGTCCAGGTCAGACTCATTGGAGGGGATATGACTTCATAAGGGGGTTTCATGCTACTCTCTCTCCCACTACNCCCCCCCCCCCCCTTCCCCCCATCAACAAGTTATTATACCCTTGCCTTGGTGTAAGTTAACAACGGTTTTTGGATGACCCACATTGAGATGAGCGGGCCAGTGCTGGGCAGGGTGTGTGTATGTGACTGTAGACTGAGAAAGTGTGTAAAATGTAGTGGCCCTGTTGGACTACAATAGAGAGGTTTCGATACAGAAAATGTTGCAGGAACAATACTTTTTTTTTTACGTTACCCCGTGATAAGGCTGGGCCTCAAGGAACAATGCAATTCCGGTTTAGGCAGGTTTCACAGCATTTTATTGAGAAGGGATAAAGGCCTAGAAGATAAATACGGCTCAATGATAGGAGCAGCCAGCGTGGGCTTTTGCAAACAGCACACTAAAGGCTGGACCAAGATGTTGTGTAGCCGTGCAGGTGAATAAGAAGAAAGCTGTGTCATAACTTCATATCCTTAACAGCAGGCTAGATGCTTCTCGAGAGAAGGAACATTACATGTGGTTAATGTTTCCCTCTGACTGGAAATTTGTGTGGACATTAATATCTTAGCATCCATACCCTTCCAGATAAAGTTAATCCGTTCTTAATTGCAACATAGACAATTTTGTTAGCAGGAATAATAACAACAACAACAACAATACGAGGCACATCAGAAATGATTTACACTCTTTGTTTTTCCCGCTGAAGAAGTGGTCCTGGAAGTTCCATTAGTCACCACTAGATGGAACGAGTCTTCCTGAGTGTGCCACAAAAAATTGGACGCCATTCGTCTCAGTTGCATTGTCACGGTTCCCGCCGAAAGTAGTGCCCGTAGCTCTCGTCATGGACAACGTTAACGTCGTGGAGTCTCCTGCAATTGCAGGAGACTCCACGACGCAAATCCGGACGCTTTCTTTGCACGACTCGTCACTGGGGACGAATCGTGGTTCCACTATTGCCCTTCTCCAGCCAGTCCACCAGTAGGATGCCATCTGCATCCCAAAAAACACACCACATCTGCTTGCCAGCTGATGGTGCCGTCTTCTATTTTTTTGGCCGTGGACTTCCATCGTGCTTCCACTGCATGGACTGTCGTTTCTTCTCGGGGTGTGATGGTGGAACCATGATTCGTCGCCAGCGAAGAGTCGTGCAAAGAAAGTGTCAAGATCCGTGTCATGGAGTCTCCTGCAACGTTGTCCATGACGAGAGGTACGGGCACAGGAGTAGAGGAGACATAGCTGCGATCCCTATGTCATGCATTTACCAATATGTCCGCAACCATGTCGCTGGTAAGCATTCATTAGTCTAAGTTGGGCATTTTAACAATTTTCAAGGTCAAAAAGGGGGGTTTTACAATTGTCAGAAGGAAAAATTCTTTTCATGTTTGACGTTTGGGAGGTCCACTTAACAAAACATGAAATGTGCCTCCAGATCGCCCATGACGCTACACCCTAATACCAAGGTATATAGTGTCACTTATTAGCACACATGTTGCAATACTTTTTCTGGACACGCCACCTTTTCCCCCCTTCGTCCACACACACACACCCTGAGGTCACCCTGGTAGCAGACTTCCGGGGGTTGATGCAATAATTGCTTTTTACTCCTGTTGACGGATTCCACAGTATCCTCCAAAGGAGGCCAACCGGGGCAATACATCCAGCCTAAGGGGCGACACTGTCCAGGAAGCCCCAGGTGCACACAACTGAAGGCAGCTGGGGCCAGAGAGTGAGCGAGGGTGCCAGCTGAAACGTCAGCACTGGCCAAGGCTGGGCGTGTACTGGCGGACAGCGCAGGCAGCTGCAGGACAAGACGTTGTACCGGCAGAATCAGCAGCCTATGGGAACCAAGCCAATCCATCAATGTATCATAAGAAATTACTTGTGAAAATGCCCCGATGGAAAAGGGGTGAGACTTGTTGCACCAGACACTGCCACGGCAANAGCAAGCACTTTGAGTCTACAATGTTTGTCGATCCCAGAAAAAGAGAGGTTGGATTGGGAGGCAGTGCCAACCATAGCAAGTCAGGCAACCTCGGCTTCTGGTTAGTCCTTCCAATGTCGCATGCATTGCTTCTAGAACATTCAGTTGTCTGAATCAGTTCTGCCCACCTTCCAGACATGGACTTTTCTGGAGCCCCAAGATTGGCCACAGTCGAGGTCACTCCTGCCACCAGCACTCCTGTCGTGTCTTCAAGATCCTTTTGTGAGTGTTGTCCGTGAATATGCAGGGTGTAAATCCTAAGCGTGTCACCAGAAAAGGTGGTGGTATAGAGGGCGCAGGTGTGAGCATTTTTGCATGAGGAACTAGGGGTCTACCTGCCTAGCCCCCCCTCACCCATTCCGCCGCGTGCCGCATGCCTCTTGCACGCTTCCTGCCGCAAACTTGAAAGGGGCGTAACTCGGTGAGGGTGCGTGTCTGACCCCTAGATCCTTATGCAAAAATGCTCACACCTGCGCCCTCTACCACCAAAGGATCTAGAATAGGTCACATGGACAGAAAGGCTCAATTTCCTGATCTCCGTCTACCAGACGTACCGAAAGAAGTGTTTGACTGGATTGTGACAATTGAATCTTTGAATCTAAGAGAAGGCAAATGTCCATCACGGAGATTTTTTTACAGTAAAACAACGAGGAACATTGTAAGTGTGATAGTGACAGTTATTATTAAATTTTGAACACCTTTCATTGCTGGATATAAAGGTAGGCTTCCTTATAGAGTAATGTGCTTTAAAAAAATCCAAACTTCTGTAACTCTAATCTTCTAGCCTATAACTCGGAAGTTTTTTTCCGGTCCCATGAAGATTCGACTTATAGAAGTTTCACTGTATTTCAGTTTCACCTCAGGTGGTGGAGCTTGACCATTTTTCTCCCGAGATCTTCAGTTGTTGTTATTATTGGTAAAATAACTTGTGTTTCTACGTGTAGGTAGAAGAGAAGCATTCTCAACGCCTAGATTCTGGGGACGAAGGGGTTGACGCTCACTTAAAAATTACCTTTGAAAAATTTTTAAATAGCAAAATGTTGAAATATTTGAAATAACAAAAAAATTAAAACATTACACATTGCTACAAAAATTGTGAGTCCAAACACACTACATAGAGGCATTGATTTGTTTTTTGTGGTGCATTGTGGCAAGTACTACTGTTTAGATATACAGTATAGTGTACTGTGCTTGTATGTATTTAGAACAATAAATACAGTAAAACTTCTATTAGTCGAATAAAATTATGACCTTGGTTGGTGACAATGTAAAATAATAAGAAATAAACTTCCCTAACTCGAAATGCAGGCAGGGCTTTACGATGGGATATTGATGCATTTTCAGTCTTCCTAAGTTGAAGTTCATGTTGGAGAGTACAGAAAATTTCCTCATTTCTCTCTCTCCCTCTCCCCCCCCCCTCTCACTCCCTCCCTCTTTCTCAGCGGTAGGGTAGAGAGTAGGCCACATATACGGAAAGGCTATTTCATGATCTCTATCTACCAGTAATGACTCATGCCATCCGCACAGGGTCCCATGGGCCCAGACGTACTGAAAGAAGTGTTTGACTATATTGTGACAATATATGGAATCCTTTATTAACCATTTTGGCACCAGCCACCTAGAATCTAGGCGATGAGAACTCGACTGAGCAGTACCAGCTATACCCTTCATCGCCTAGTTTTCTGGTTACGCATGCGCTGAAGATATGAACAAGATATTTTACAGATAATAACAGCTATAAATTTTCCTCCCACAGAAGTCCCTAATTTAATTTCCGAAAATATCGCTGTAAAAACTCGAAATTTGAGTACTGCCGGCCAACTGTTAGCCCGATTTAATTATACATTAAAATATATGGAATAACAATTTTGAGAAGGGTGTCAAATGAATTTGCTGAAATCGTGGTACCTTTCGAGAAATAAGTTAATTTTGGAGTTATCCAAAGTGACAGGCAAGTCGCAGAAAAGTATTAATTTATTTCGGGAAGTACAGCGATTTCAACAAAGTTTTTTGGCAGGGTTCTCAAGATTGGTATTCAGTATATTGTAACGTATTTCATAATTAAATCAGCCTAACAGTTGGCCGGTAGTACTTGGATTTTCATCTTTTACAGCAATATTATTGGAATTTAATTTACGGACTTAAAGCCAAGGAAAATTGTTTCCAATACATACTCTGTGTTTTGCATGAACAGGTAAGTATAGCTTATGCGTATTACTATTTGTGAAATATCTTGCCCTTACCTTCAGAGTACTTGTGAGTTGAACAGGATGGAAAATCGAGGCGGAAATATACTGAGGTGGAAATATAGTGAGTAAGCTGTGCGGCGATCTTTTTGGAAATTAATATAATAATAATTAATAATTCATACCCCGTTATCAGCCTATCGGCTCTTTAGGGGGGAAGTTTTTTGTTTTTGCCTGGAACTCTTTGCTTTCATTTTACTGCGCTTTGTGGGATAGGATAGGGACGGAAGGAAGCGGCTGTGGCCTATTAATTACGGAAACAACTCCGGAATTTTCCTGGAATTACCGTGGGAAACCACAGAACACCACGGTCAGAGTTGCCGACCCCGGGATTCGAACCCAGGACATCCCGATTAGCAGTCGGACGCCTTATCCACTATGCCAACCTGCTTCGGTTTGGAAATTATTATACATCTTCTATATGCGAGTAAAATATTGTTTCCAACACATGCACTGTGTATAGAGCATGAATGTAAGAGTGCAGCTGTTATTATTTGTAAAATATGGTGTTGAATGGAACAACCAAGGGCGACGAGTTGGGAAGTTACACTTTTTGTGGGGCCCAAGGGCAGTCGACTGTGGATTTTGCAATTGTTCCCCAACTGTTGTGGGGTCGTATAGTTGATTTTAGAGTTGAAGGCTTGATGAGGTCTGACCATTTTCCGATTACCATCTCCTTGGTTGTGGCAAAACTGGATGATGAAAAGAAGCGAGATACTCAAAAAATGTCGTATATAAAAATCCCCCCGGATGGTATAAGCTTTCTGGCACAAATACTATATGAGGAATTGGGGGGTGGGGAAGAGGAACAAGACGTGCATGAGTTGGCCCAGAGGCTAGTTGGTACGATATACAATGTATTACAACAAGAAAATCTATTGAAAGTTAGGGAGGAGCGGGGCAGCAGTAGTAGGGGGATGAGACAGCCATGGTACAATGGCCAGTTAAAAGAGCTTAAGGAGAAAGCTAAGGCTGAGTTAAAATTCTGGCGTACTTCATTGAAACAGGAAGATAGGATTGTCTATTTGAGTACGACAAAGGAATATAAAAACAAATGTATGGCGACAAAAAGGAAGTACTTTAGCCTAACACTACAGAAGCTGTTAGATGCGAAAGATTCTAAAGATTTTTGGGATACAGTAAAAAAATTTAAAAGCAGTAGACCATATTCGAAAGTAAAGGAAGACACTTGGTTGTCTTACTTAAGTTCTTCGCAAATAGCGGTGAGGGATAACCAAGCATTAGGGACGTTGGACATCATCCCAACTTATATAGAAGAATTGGACGGTGATATATAATAGATTGGCTGAGCTCCAGGGGAGTATTAGACGTTTACGATTAAAGAAGGCGGTGGGTCCGGATTCAATCCCAAATGAAATAATGAAACTTGAGTCCCCCAAATTGCAGGCTTTATTGTTGAAATTGTATAACCAGATCTTGGCAACGGGGGTTTTACCGAGAAATTGGGTACAAATACGTATGATACCGATATTTAAAGCGGGAAACCCCGTGGAACCGCAAAATTATAGACCCAAAGCTTTACTAAACCACCTGTTAAAATTGCTCACATCGATATTAGTAAACCGATTGTCTCTATGGGCTGAGAAGATGGATTGGTTCCCTGAATCGCAAGCTGGGTTTAGGAAAGGAAGATCGTGTGCAGATTTGATTTTTGTATTAAATTCACTAGTGCAAAAATATGTGGGAAAAAAATCAGAGAAACTTTATGCAGTATTCGTGGACCTAAAACAGGCTTTTGATTCTGTCAATCACAAACTACTATTTGAAAAACTAGGGAGGTACAGAATAGGGAAAAATAAGTTCTTGGAAACTGTAATTAATATGTATGAAAATGCAGTAATAATAGCAAAGGGAAATGACACAGTAATCCCGATAGGTAAGGGAGTATTGCAGGGGGAACTACGAAGTCCCGTTTTATTTAATCTGTATATGGGAGATATGAAAAACCTGTTTACTGATAATGGAATACCGGGGGTAAATTTTGGGCCAGGCAAAAGGGATATAAATTTTATACAATTCGCGGATGACATTGTTATTTTGACTGATAAACCATTGTATTTGCAGAGAGCAATAAATTTTTTTACAGCCTATTTAAAGGAAAATGAATTACACTTAAACTTGGCTAAAACCAAGGTGATGGTATTTCGGAGGGGCGGACAATTGCCAACAAAACTAAGTTTTTTTTGTGATGGAGAAAGGTTGGAAATAGTGAAGGAGTATAAATACTTAGGAATATTGTTGTCAACAACTGGAAACCCCAATACAGCGCTAAATTATTTTGTTAACAAGGGCAAGAAATTAATAAATATGATGTGGCCAAACCTGATTAAGTTAAAGTTGAGGAATATAAACACAGCAATGAGACTGTTTGACGCACAGGTGGTACCAGCTGTATTGTATAACGCCAAGATAACGCACACATCTGGGCTTTGCAATGTACACATGAATTGGAACGAGTCCAGACGTTTTTTTTGAAGAAGTTTTTTACCTTGCCTCGCTCCTGTGCTGGTTATTTTTTAAGACTGGAAACTGGTCGTAGACCAATCTCGCTCCAAATTATAAAAAGGTTGTTCTTGTTTTTGAGGAAAATAACTATGGAGCCCCAAAGCAGTCAAATTGGCCAAGCCTTTCAGTACCAAACAAGTACTAGGAAAAGAAATGGTTGGGACTGGTTTGCATCGGTAGAAATTTTATTGAAAGATGCGGGTGTTACATGGGCTTACTGGCAGCAAAACTATGATACTATGGATGTGAACAAAATGCTGACCACCTTTGTGGATAATACAATCGAAAGGGATATGAAGGATTTGTATAACACGAGAGCTTACAAACATTACATTGATGTATCAAATGGTTAATTGCAAGAAACATATTTACAAAGGTCGATGCCACTGAAACTGGTTCGTATGCTGATCAATATAAGAAACAAGTCAAAGGTTCTGTATATCCAAGGATATTGCTTAAAATTCCAGTCAGAGGAAATTTGCTCGTTATGCAATATGATGACAGAAATGACGTTTTTTCATGTCCTATTTGAATGTTTATTTTTCAGAGAAGTTAGGGACCGTTGTGTAAATGAATTTCAAAGAGTACCGCCAGAAAAATTGTATACACTATTTATCGATATGCCGCCCATAAAGGTTTTTGCGCTGTACAGATTTTTTTCAATGGCTGTAAAAAAAACTACAACTTTGCGATATTAGTATGTAAACACATTATGCAAATGTTTTTTTTTCTTTTCTTTTTGGTTATGTAAATTTCCTGGCAGGAGGCTTTCCAATTACATCAATTGTAACAAGGAAATAAATTTATTATTATTATTATTATTATTATTATTATTATTATTATTATTATTATTATTATTATTATTATTATTACTAGTGGACCCGTAGCCAAAATTTGGCAAAACATAATACTATCAGGATGACAATGGGAATGAAACCATGTGGCAAAATACTCATTTTATTTCAAACAACAATTCAAACAATTCAAACAATGCAAGCAACAATGTTAAAACAATTGGGATATTGCGGGATATAAGGAAACGGGAAGTTGGGGGCAGTAACATGTCAGGAGTAATTACATGCGGGAATCGTACCTGAAATTAGTGGCAAAACCAATACCATCTCTAATTTCAAAATTCATGTCAAATTTTTGTAATACATTTATCAAATCATCACGTTCATTATTTCTTGTCATAAATTGCTTGTTGCTTTTCAAAGACACAAACTGTAAATACTTACTACTTGAACCCAAAATAACAGGCATTACATCTTTTGTTAAGTTGTTGTCAGTTAGCATTAGTGTGTGCAGATTGTCAAATTTCATGTATTTTAAAATTTGGGTGCAAAAAAAGGAAGAACCTGAAAATAGGTTCATTTCGACTATCTTCAAGTGATTGCTAGTCAAGATTTGTGTAAGATATCTCAATGGCATAGCATAAAATTTTTTATAATAAAAATTTTCTATATGTTGGAATGCAGAGGGACTAGAGACAGATTATATCCTATGCACCGATTTGAAGCGATATCTAGTGACTTCAGATTTGGCATAATCTTCTCTATAGCTGGCAAGTTCAACCCCATGCATAGAGATACATTCAGATGCTCCAGTTTAGGGAAGGGAATATTTGTTTCCTTTCCGAAAATTGAATTGAGCTCATACATCTGAAATAGAGTTAAACTCGTAATATGCCTCAAGCAGTTATCCAAAAGACAGTGCAGGCTAGTTGCTGATCCTCCTACAAAATGCAAACTTTTCAGATTAGTCAATCTGTTTAAATCACTTAGATCTGCTCCACCACTCAAGCCTACGTCAATCTCCTCCAAGTTTGGGAAATAGGTAGCCACCTTATCAAGTATGCCCGGATCCTGTGCATTGATGCGTGCGTGTGTGTAAATGTGTGAATCAGTGTCTTGGGCAAAGACCTTCAAGGAAGGAAATGGATGTTGACATAATGACAAAAGGCCCTTTACCTGACTTATTTGCAAAATCTCTAAGTTCGGTAGATTATCAAGCAAGTATAATGCATCTTCTGGTTTGATGCTTGCACCTACAATGATTTTCTTCAAATGTTTGAAATTTTCAAGAGTACGCAAGTCATGTGGTGGTGTTAAGCAGCTTAATGTAATACTATCCAGGAGTGGAGAATGTTGAATTAGTGGGTTCAAGATGTCTTGGGCAATGAAAGGGGAGATTTCCATTGATCTTAGCTTTCCAAGTGGTGGGATTGAATAGGGACTTATGAGACTTCCTTTATGTGTCACTCTGTCGCTGATATCTTCAAGAACTTCCAAGTCCCTCATGGCGTGTAGACTGTACAATGTACTGTACATCAATTGACTGTACCAGTTAGCTGAGAGATGACTATATCCTTTTCTCACAATCTCAGTGCAATTGGGATGTAATGCACAGCTTATGTTGAAACATTCCTCCAACCGTGCACACAGTATCCTGCAAATCTCTGCCACATATTCATTTGCTATTGTAATTGGGATCCTAGCGACGTACTGGGATATCTCTCTTTCGCTCTTAAGATAACCTCTGCTTCTTTCGCATGCTTCTACTACATTTGTAGCCAGGGTTCGCAGGCTCAAGATCTCCAGACTTACAGGCTGCTTAATTCTTGGCATGATCTGTGGAATGATTTAAATTAGAATATGTTTGTAGATGTAGAAAGAATACTCACATAAAAGTTTATTGTATTTGATGAGGGATTGATGTGTCAGGATTTCTGATGATATGAAGGAGGAAGTCTAGTTTTCTAGGTGTGCAAAAAACGTCAAACAATGTAAATCCTCAGTGTTGTCATGTTTACAAAGTTTCGACTGTGTCCATGCACACAGCATACGTGGTGTTTTGCATTCTCGTGTGATTGGCTATTTATTGTATATAGATAGAATATTTTATTTACATGAGTGAAAAT
The DNA here is from genome assembly GCA_000934665.2 of Catajapyx aquilonaris. Lineage (NCBI taxonomy): Eukaryota > Metazoa > Arthropoda > Diplura > Dicellurata > Japygidae > Catajapyx > Catajapyx aquilonaris. The sequence continues at coordinate 2,953 of JYFJ02009120.1, read as the reverse complement.
TTTATATATTAGAAATGCGGAAGGAATACTCACATAAATCTTGGTTTTGATCAAAAGTTGAGGTGTTGAAAAGATTAATGATGAGGTGGAGGGAATGTAGTTCTTTTTGTTTGCAAAGAATTTCAAACAATGTTATGACGTATCCTAGGTTTCCACTTGGACGATGTACCCAGCATGAATGGTGTTAGGGTCGATAGCCTGTGAAGTCTATGAAGTAATATATACAATTATACATACATGAGTAATAATTATGTTTATGGATAGGGTGTAATGGATACTCACACCAAAGTTTCTTGTATTTGTTTAGAGGTTGAGTTGCAAAACCTCGTGATATACGACATTCTTGGTGTGCAACGTTCCTTGTGAAGTGAACACTTTGACATGTTTTGGGTTTTTTGATCTGGATAGTGAAACATACAGCTGTCCATGTGAGAACACAGGTTCTTGCAAGTAAATGCCCACGTGCTCAAATGTCTGGCCCTGTGATTTTTAATTGTCATGGCATATGCTGGTATGATGGGGAACTGGAGGCGTTTCAAAACAAAAGGCATGTTGAGGTCACTGGGAGCTAGTGTAATTCGTGGTAAGAATACGACATTGCCGCGATTACATTCCGACACAATTTCAGCAGCAATGAAATTAGTATGGAGCCCAGTGATCAATAACCGAGTGCCGTTACTGAGTCCTTGTTTGGGATCAAGATTTCTCAGCAACATGATAACGACTCCTTCTTTGAGTAGTAGTTTATGGGGTGGCATGCCTGAAGTTGCGGACGTCGTTTGGATCCTCAGAAATGATAGAATCGGAACTGTAATATATTACAGGATGTGAAGGGATTTTGTCTATTATGGCTCGATTCATTTCAAGAGTCTTTTTGTTCGTAGGAGCTAGGATGACTCTTTTTGCAAGGTCTGCAACAGGTATGTTGGAAAGGTTCTGACCATAAATAGATTTAATCAAATCGATTTTCTCAACCATTTGCCGAGGGATTTCTACGGAATCGCACGGCAATCCAGGAACATTAGGAAGAGAACCAGATCCGATTTTTAGGAGCCAAGCGTTGTGTTCATTTTCCCCAGCGCTGCGCATGTTGTTGGTAAGGGCGATGTGAGCGAAGACTTTCCAGAGTGGGCTGGATTTGATGCAACTTTCGATGACATCCGCTCGACTACCTCTAGGAATCACTGGTAGTGTCTGTCTGAAATCGCCTCCGATTACAATAACTTTACCTCCGAATGGCGTGTCATTGTTCATGATATCTCGCAAAAGTAAGTCGATACAGCGAAGACCGTTCTTTGTCAGCATTGTTATTTCATCAATTATGATAAGCACACACTGACGCAATGTCTTAGCTTCCGGAGATGTAGCTCTCATTGAGGAAACAGATGTGTCAAGGAGAGGAACAGGTAGCTTGAAGCCACTATGAACAGTTCTTCCGCCTTTCAATAGGGTTGCAGCAATTCCAGTAGTTGCGAATGGAAGTGCAATATCTCCTCTCCCTCGAATGAATGACAACAGCGTGGAATATAGGAAAGTTTTGCCTGAACCTCCTGGACCATCCAGGTAAAAATACCTGTTATTGACATTTGGATTTTGGATAGCTCCGGTTTCGATTGTGCCAACATGGTCGTCAGTGCAGGACACGTCCAGCACAACGAGATTGCTAACTATATTGACGCTCGATATGTCACAGCACCTGAAGCAATGTGGCGATTGCTTGAATTCTCCACAGTCCCAACTTCTTGTCTCCAATCGTTTTTGTTTTTTTGGCGATTTTTTACAAAACCCTTGATTTTGACTGTAGTGCCCCCTTAAGCCAATCACCTCTTCTCCATTTTGCACCATCATGATGGTGCAAAATGGAGAAGAGGCTAATGCATGCATGCATTAATAGCCTCTCGATGTCTCTCCCAGCCAGCACAGTCCTTGTAGTCGGTGCAATAACACTGCATTGTTGCTAAAGTTCTGTGTGCAAGTGAACCCTCAGAACTCGATATTCAGCTAGGAAAGACACTTATCTTGCATAATGTGAATTTTTTTCTTGAATTTTAAATTTCCTTGGCAACCCTCCTTTAGCATTGCTATTGAAGGCTAGGAACTATAATGTGGTGTTCATAACTCATTTTTGACATTACTTGTGTTGTGTTTGCAATAAAGGCAAAAAAAAAGGAAGCCACTGTTTTTTTGTGTGTGTGTGTGCATTAGTTGAGTATTATTATGATGGTATGGGTACATTGCGATAGAAAACTACGATGCCGTAACATGGGGTTACTTTGTACCAATTTTTGGTTATTTTGGTTAATATCTCCCTTACTATTGCAGTTTCGAACTGTAAAAAATTATGCACCATTCTTGAACATCTTAGCAACACTTGCACTATTGTTCGTGCAGTGTAGATTATACAGGGTGGTTCTCCCGAATGGAAACGCAAACATTCCTCAATAACTTTTTAACTATGGTATGGTTCCCTATGAAAATTGACATGTACTTATCTTGTAACATGCCAAACAAGGTTTTCTTAAAGCATATGCTGGATATGACATCCTCCAGCATCCAAGCACTTTTGAACTCGAGTCTGCGTATTGCCGAAGACTCCTGCTAATGTGGCGGTGGGGATGGCATCAATCTCCCGCCGCATCGCGTCTTTGAGTGCATCAATTGTTCGAGGCTAATTATTTTTGTATACACAGCCCTTCAAAAAACCCCACAAGAAGAAATCAGGTGGCGTCAGGTCTGGTGATCTTGGTTGCCACAGATTTTTCGAAATTATTCGGTCACTGAAATAACTTTCGATTTCCCCCATGCTTGCATTAGATGAGTGGCACTCAGTGTTGCCAGACCCAGAGATGAGGTTATCCCTAAATATACGGGGAAAAAGTCCCTAATTGTCCCAAAAAATCCCGGTACATATAGTGCGGGGCGCAAAAGCCCGCCGCAGGCGAAATTTTTTGGG
>JYFJ02009119.1:0-10581 GCA_000934665.2 Catajapyx aquilonaris | reverse complement strand
ACAAATCCTAAGCAGAAATCCCGCTTCATTCCAGGATTGCATCCACTGCGGCACGTGATATGCGCGATGGTTGCGATCGTATAACGACCCATCTATAGGTTCGCCTGAAGCTACAGTCGACGGAAATCTGCCGAACGCACCCCTGGAACCTTCCACTCTTCCTATTTCCAAGGAAATGCCCTCATACAACAATAGGAGTAATTACTCCTATTGTTGCATGAAGGCAATGATAATATAGAACAGCTGCAATGTTTACTCCTATTGTTGTATGAAGTGCATTTCCATGGAAAAAGGAAGAGTGGAAAGTTCCACCAGTGCGTTTGGCAGAATGCCGAGGGTCATTCCCAAGTGCCACAAAATCTCGTTCTTGAACCATGTTTCTGAGGCGCACAATCAGGATCGTTTGGTGACTGTTTCCACGGGCCACGTACCCCTTACCATAATATATAAGGTCTGATAAGGTCTATTCGAGGTCTACATGAGGTAAAACTGGTCTTTTTGAGGTATCTTAAGGTCTATTAGAGGTCTTCAAGAATAAGACCTCCTAGTTTAAGACTTCAAGAGGTATTATATGGAGGTATTTCAGGTCTTATTCCAAAGACCTAAGGTCTTCTATTGGTATTGCAAATAATACCAGAGAGACCTCAGGTCTTATGAGGTCTACTGGAGGTCTTAAAAAGAATATCTCATAAGGGAGGTATTATTTCGACGTCTTCCAGGTCTTATTCCAAACACCTCAGGTCTGCAACTGGTATTGCAAATAATACCTGACAAACCTCAGGTCCCATGAGGTCCACTGGAGGTCTTAAAAAGAATACCTCGTAAGGGAGGTATTATTTCGACGTCTTCCAGGTCTTATTGCAAATACCTCAGGTCTGCCACTGGTATATTGCAAATAATTAGAACATGGCGGTGTAACGAGTGGATCTGATCGCTGGCTGCTCCTTTCTCCACCCTGGGCTCCAGGAAATAGGGCCTTCCTCAACCGGGGGCCCACCCTCGCCGCTGGCCCTGACTCTCCTGCACACCTGGTGAGTAAAAGGTCCAGGTCTGGACTGCTGATGCCCCTTTTCTTGACTATTCCAATCATCTGGCCGGCCACTACTAGGCCTAGCTGCTGGGAGCCATGCTAGCCACTTATTTACTCTCTGGCCCCTCTACCTCTCCCTATTTCGCTTTAGTGTACCACATGATGTACGACAAGACCAGTAATAGTCGGGGTGGGGGGATACATGTAAAACTGAGACTGCTGCCCAATACTGACCCACACCATTGGCATCGAAGTTTTTGCCCAAGAAACTCAGGACAACACCTAATTAATAATGGTGAGTGAAAAATCCGCAGTAATATCCTATCAATTTTATCTTGAATTCTCACTTCTTGATCTTTCTTAAACAGGTGCACCAGAAGATGGAGGAGTTGGCTGTGGCCCGGTTGTGGCACAAAATAATTGAGCAATAATGTATTGTAGAGTGAAAAATATATGATTTTAATTAAACATAGTACTTTGTTTCATTGCGTCTACTGTAAAACGAGAGGGACACGATGATGACCTTGACCTCCCTTCTCATTTTACGCTGACATCAGGTATAACTACTGTTCCAAGCTCCAAGATGGCCACCGTTTTGGCGGACTTCCGTTGTCGTCTGCTTTCATTGCGGTGTACCGACACAAAAACTGCCGTGAAAAAAGGTATTATTTGAGATCTAAAATGAGGACCTCCAATACCTGATGTCTTACTGAGGCCTGAGAAGGAGACCTCATATACCTGAGGTCTTACTGAGGCCTAAGGAGGAGACCTCCAAAATACCTGATGAGGTCTCATGAATAAGACCTAGTGGAGGTACACTTCTGCACCATTTAATACCACAATAATACATCTAGAAAAGACCTCCATAAGACCTTTATTAGACCTCCAGGAAAGAACCTCATTAAGACCTGCATTAGACCTCCAGGATTTTAGTAAGGGACTTTTCGTGATTTTCGGTGGAGTGGTCTGTAACCACGCCCACCCGCCTGGCGAAAAAATGACTCTCGCTTCGGCTCCCGGACAAAGGCACGGGTGACTCTACGATAGGCATGGCTGTAATAGCATGTAGGCATGCTATCTACGTTATTACACAGGTCCTGGCTGCCCGCAGAGCGAGGGGGCAGACACGTGGGCAGACGGGGCCAAGCAGGGAGCCGCCATGTTGCCCGGTCCGGAGGGGGGAGTGACGTCAGGATCGCGACTCGAAAGCTGGCAGCCAACTTCCTCAAGCTGGTTGCCACAGTCACCTTCGTAAACGCGTTTGGGTGGAGGAAGGGCATGTGGAACACCCCAATCGCGATTTTCGGGGGTAAGGATCATGATCCCTGTGGCACGTGGGAATGACCCTTATAACTTGGCAAACAAAATTGTTACGTTTAGGTCGATCCCGGTCTGCATGTTAGGCTTGGTCCCCCTACACAGTTTTTGGGTTAACTTCTAGACTTTTCGTTAAAATTCATCATGTAATTTGCTAATGCGTGGCGCAAAATGTGGAGTTCTTTAGGTCTATAAAAATCTAGTATATATGATGACTGCAGTGTTGTTGATGCCAGTCTGCCTGTCAATCGAGACCTTATACTCTAAGTATCATTTTATTGCAGTGTGGATTAAATCGCTGATAAACGAGTGAGTTCTGTTTTATAAACTACACAGACTCTGTAAACTGCACAGCATTTATAAACTAGAAATAAGTTGCACGAATACAAACGGAAACACCTCCGAGTTAGTAAAAAATCAATAAAGAAACAATATCATGGGAAACTGGCATTAAGCGTATATTATAATTTGACTGCATAGCCTACATAATTGGAAATTTTAATTGTAGAAATTGAGGTAGGGGAAGGACTGGTGTCGTGGCGATGGCGGTATTATGAACGAGCCGACCAAAATATAAGTTACGACAATAGCATCAAAATCGACCAATAGATGGACGTAGATGTGAAAACCAGACGAACAACCTCGGGAGCAGGCACCGAGCTCTGGCGCAGCGAGGTGGGAGCACCCTGAACTGCATTCCGCTTATATCAACTACAGTACTAGGCAGACACCTTATTATGCGAAGAGAACAAAATACAGCTGGATCCTGGATGTGTACCTCTAGCAAAAGTACATTATTTTTTGTAATAAGCTTAAGTCTACTTCGTATAATAAATCCATTTGCTTTGTTGCATAAAGTTACCATATTCAATTTGTAATTTTAATAAAGACTCACAACACAAGGACGAGAGATTATTTTGTCACACCTATTTATTAGGCCTATCATCTCAATTAGTGACATTATTCTTTCGTTATCAACGAATATCTCACGATCTCAGGCAACGACCAAGGATTTTCTTTGATATAGAGTACGGACACCTTCTAGTTGGTTGATGTTATTTTACATTTGATTTTCCCTGTCTAATGGCTAGAGGTTAAGAGCATTAAGGCCTGTTCCCATAGCAGATATTTTTATAATTATGCAAAATCACGCTGTGACAGAGCCTCCGCAACAGCAATTATTATTAATTACTGCCCATTTCATAAATGGAGTGACCTTATTCGAGCGAAATTGCACAGTTGCAGGTGTATGTAAAAATTCAAGTCATACGGTATATATAATGTTTGCGAAAAAATTGACGAGATGAGATGAAAAGTTAAGGAGGGGGAATAAGTGTGAGGTCGTTAGTTTTAAATGCTGCGACGAGAATTAATAACTATACAGTATTTGTGATCATGAGCTCTCAGTAACTAGCATGCCATTATATAATGCACTTGCCAGATCTGTTATCTTCAACAATTCACGTGTCTCAAATAACCATATTAGGGGGGCATGGTGGTCTAGTGGCTATGCTACAGGCCAGCCAGGCGGGAGGAGGTCCGGGAAATCCCGTCCCCGTCACCTTCGCTTGGTCGGGTCTTATCCCGCTTTTCACCCGACATGTCTGGGCAGAATTGCACTCCTTTCTCTGCCCAGGGCCAAGAGAAAAGGTCTGGTATTTAAGAGGGTCTGAAATGACTAGAAACTATTTAAGAGCGCCCTCCTTTGGGAACCCCCCCCCCCCGCTAAAAGGGCCGGCCCTATCACGGGGTATAAAAACAAACAAACAAACAAATAAAAACCATTAAAATGAAATCAGACAATTCACAGAACCTCACTCAGCAGCTAACGTGGTTCTGGTCCTGTGCTGTATAATGTGCCTGCAAAGCGCGTTGGTCATCCTCAGCTCATTATATTATGACGACAGCTTGTTAATCATGCAACAAGGCCATGAAATATCTCATTTCTCCATCCTTTCACGATTTACAGACAAATATACGAATGGTGAATCTTACATGGATCGCCCTGTAGTGTACCTAAAAAGAGTGTCACAAGAATCACAAATAACACGACTTTAGTATGCAAATGTACTAGATATAAACTATGCACGTATATGATTATAGGCGATGTCTTATATACTCACTTCAACAAGTCACATTTGCAACTATCATTATTATAATCTTGTTCACCTCGTCGACTATGCTTCTTAATAGGAGTGAATGGAACCACTAGTGCCTTGATGTGCCTTCACAAGTCACAAAGTGTATTAATTTGAGCCGCGGTGTACTGCACAGTATGTCTACAGGGATTACACATAGGGCTGAGGTTGCTAAAGTTATAATGAGGATGCGCAGTCCCATCTCCTTAAATGTTACATGTATAATATTCATTCCGTCCTAACAGCTCTTGGTCCTAATCAGGTAGAAGATTGAGTGTTGTTCTTAATGGGCCTTGAAATCGTATTTTTAGAGCATTATACGCATTACCTTCACAAAGCATGATGATGAAAGCCCCAAAAAATTGGACACCCCAAACATAGCTTAAGGGATGAATTTTCAAAATATGAAACGGGCAATAGGACATAAATAGTTCATCATGAATCTCACAAGTCAGTGAACAGTGTGGAGCAACAATGGAGCACAGAGTAACAGATTCGAGGTCTGTTTCCACAGCATCAAAAAATGCGCGAATGCGCAAAAAAAAGTTCCAAGAACCAATAGTTTGATTTGTCATAGTAATTTGATACAGGCATGTGATAAAAAGGCAACATGTTAGATGAAAATCGCATTTTTACCTTGGTTTTATCTGTAGTGTAGTTATACATCTGTGGGACAGATACACACTTCCTCTTGGATTAAGATTCTCTGCGAATTTCTAACTTGTAAGACAAAGTTATCCTAGTTGATTTTGGCCATTTAAAATCCCTTACGGAGATAATAGCATGTTAAGGTTACATTGTTACGTATAGTAGGCTACACAGTGCAGTGAGGAGGATGCTGGAGAGGGGGTCATCCTGCGGGTTATGCCAAACTCCCTTTCTACATGAGTCCCCTAATGCACAGGATGATTCTCATTACTCATGTGTAACCTTAACATGGGTAACCTTTCCAGTTTCCGCATACCAAGGGGGTAATCACTCGACTGAAAAGTGTACACTGGAGGACCAAATTCAAGGAGTACCAAGGAGTAATAAAGAGTGAGGTACTTGAGGAGTACCAGGGAGTACCACTCGCAGGTGTACACCGGAGTACCGAAGTGGTTACCCCCTTGCCGCATCACTACATGCTCCGTGCAGCTGCAGCGTTCCCCTTAGCTGCCCCATACTCCAAGGGCATGCCCAGTGCCCACCTGTTCATTTAGAGAAGGGGTTCCCAACCAGGGGTACGAGGTGCCCCTTCTGGGGGTACGGAACTAACAAAGTTGTAAGTACCACTGAGTACAAATCGAGCAATTTTGGACATAGCACAACCCATAAGTGGCTTTCACAAAGGAAAATATAGCTGGGGATTATAATCGAAAAAATGACTTAATTTTCTTTCACTTCATCATATTCCTGGTCCCAAAATATTGACTATAAGGTAGTTATCACGATTGTCACGGATTAGTTCAATGTCAAGAATTCGGTAAATTTGTCATCCTGGTAGGGGATACGAGAAGGACCAACTGCTGTCAAACCGTTACGTTGCTGGGAACCACTGATTTAGGGGATATGAGTACTGGAGTACGCCATGTGGAGCCTACGAGGATATCAGCATACTCCTGTACCAACCACGCGTCGGAGGTGACAAATCATTGATAATACTCTGTATACAGGGCAGGCCCGTGCACAGGATTTGAAAATGGGGGGGGGGTTACCCTCTGGTAAGAACATCGTCGTTGACTTTCAGATGTGTTTATTTTCAACTTACTATCATACTATTAGTTTAATATGTTAATAATAATTACAATGGCAAACTTTTAAAAAGAAATGACATATCTATCTTTATTATCTAACAAGGGAAGGCCACGGGATGATAATGACGGATCTTGATGAAATTGGACATCCTAATACAGGACAATATATGATGCCCAAAAATGAAATATTTCGTGCGGAACCCCATATTTGCAAAAGTTATGACGTCTTAAAGTTCCAAACATAATACATTTTCATACTCCATGGGATTACATTAGCGACCACATATAATGACATTGAAGTGTGTAATCAGTTTCTAGACCTTTTCTCGTCGGAAAAAAGTCCTACAGAACTGCTCTGGCCGTCCGTCCGTCCGTCTGTGGACAGGTATAAAGGCCTAAACCGTAAGAGATAGCGACAAACGGTTTACATATTCGGATTGAGAGTGACCAAAATAGGTTTCATGGTCAACCTCTGGTGACCCGCTACTTCCGGTCTTCCGGGTTCACTCTATCCGCACAAGTCTACTTTACGGGCGGGTTATCATTGGATTTCAAAGTTAGTTTCCGTGTATTCCTGACCGTGTTTTTCGGGGATTTACTCCGGGTTTTACCTCGCGTGAGCGTGATTCGATGAGACCTTTTCTCATTCTTTCAGGGAGCATGTGAATCGATATATCGTAACCTAGGCAACATGTCGATTCCAGTATCGGCTTGGGCGATAACATCATGGCGGCCGATGACGCTCATTGCAAACATGTCCAACGTCAGGAATAAATTCCACTGCCCCTGTGCCAGAGAGTCAGGTAAAACCCGGAGTAAATCCCCGAAAAACACGGTCAGGAATACACGGAAACTAACTTCGAAATCCAACGGTAACCCGCCCGTAAAGTATAGACTTGTGCGGATAGAGTGAACCCGGAAGACCGGAAGTGGCGGGTCACCAGAAGTTGACCATGAAACCTATTTTGGTCACTCTCAATCCGAATATGAAAACCGTTTGTCGCTATCTCTTACGATTTAGGCCTTTATACCTGTCCACAGACGGACGGACGGACGGCCAGAGCAGTTCTGTAGGACTTTTTTCCGACGAGAAAAGGTCTAGAAACTGATTACACACTTCAATGTCATTATATGTGGTCGCTAATGTAATCCCATGGAGTATGAAAATGTATTATTTTTGGAACTTTAAGACGTCATAACTTTTGCAAATATGGGGTTCCGCACGAAATATTTCATTTTTGGGCATCATATATTGTCCTGTATTAGCATGTCCAATTTCATCAAGATCCGACATTATCACCCCGTGACCTTCCCTTGTAAGTTCTACTGTACATGCTCGTAAGGCCTTATGTTGCGAAATTGCTTTACTTTTCATACTTAGGCTACAGAATATATAGCGATCGATTCCAAAGTATAACTTTCCACATTACCCTACTTTACCTTATTAACATAAGAGCATTTTTCTGTTCGATGATACAAATTCAGAGATCACATCCTGAACTGGTACACTGATGTCCCTGTGAATGTTCAGGAAGGCAAGACCATTAAGTCTATCTTCGGACATTGAATTTCGTAAGTAAGTTTTTAGGCGACGTAGGGTTGAGAAGGACCTCTCCGCCGTGGCTGTGGTGACAGGCAACACTGCAAGAATTTTAATAAGTTTTCTCACATTGGAGAACACTTGGCTCCTATCACAGGTGTCCAGTCCCTGATATATGAGGTTTCCCATACTTCCGGTGGATTCGCCGATTCTTCTGCGCCACATTTTTACTTCTGATGCGATGATGTCATCTTCATTCAGACATTCGAGCACTGATTCATATGTTTGATAAAGAACCCGGCAGCTGGATTCATTCAGAGTGGGTTCACGTTGGGGAAACAAACATTCAAAGCTGCTTAAAATTTCACTGTGCCTGACGAATCTCGCTTCAATGTGTGAAATGAGTTCGTCAAGGAATGGAATGAAGCATGTTGCCCGGTAATAGTCTTCTGGAGATCGGGTCTCGATGTTGCGTCGGTGTTCCTGTCTCTTGGTAATACGTGGAACAGAAAGATCCATACAGTTCTCTTCCATGACAGACTGGGCTTTCTGAAACAAATCCGCAAAGACCGCATCGGCAGACTCTCTCATACTCTTCAATTCCTTGAGGCAATCTTGGGCTAATTGCATGGCTTCAGTGAGGTGCAGGTCTTCTCGTTGAAGAGACACACTCAGAGGTGTCAACACTGCATGACTTGCGAGGAGGATACGACAGCAAATTTGGAACTGCGAGTTCTTGAGAGCGTGTATCAATTGGAATGCTTCAGATGACACTTTTGTTTCTTGCCACTGAGATACATCGTCCAAGGCTGCCATCACAGCAATTTGTAGCTCACAATAAATGGAAATTGATTCGTGGCGCTCAACCCATCTAGTTGGGCAGTATTTCTTCAATTTCGTGCGTTTAGTTTCTGGTACAACTTCAGCGATGACTTCTTGCAGAATGGCTTGTCTTTTAGGTGTATTGAAAAAGTTATAGATACTTTCGATAGTTCCCAGGCAANCCCCCCCCCCCCCCGTGTGCACGGTGTCCATAATAATGAATCTCCCTAGTTTTAAAGAGCGGTAAAAAATTGAAATGCAGAGGATTTAAGGTTTTTGTTGTATGGTCTGGAGACCACACAAGTTTCATCCTGAATGTTTGGAATGGCCTATGTGATGAGGCTGTGCTCCTGTGGAGGATGCTGTCGGAAGAAGCAAACATAGCATCTACAGAGGGGAAAATTAATGCAAGTTGTGTGGTGGTTAGCCGAGCTTAAGTCGATCACAGAAGTGCTGGACATGCTTGACATGTCGCCTTTCCACAACTCCATGACAGAGTCTATGCAAGTAAAATGGACAGCCCAAATAATGACTTGTCCTCTATCACTCCTGACATGCTGGAGAGAACCTCGGGGAGGGAGATTATCTGATTAAAATTGTGCTTGCTACTTAAGGAGGAAATGTGGAAGGCTACTGATTTTTTTTACATAAACTTGATGAGTGTCCCTTGTCATTTGTACAATTTCAACACCTAGTAACTTGCGCAATAGTGGCAGGTTAAAACTAGGGAGGTTCATTGTGACACCCTGTACTGAAAATGACACTCACCTGTAAGTTAGTGTTGATATTCTTGGAAACACAAAGGCCGCTTTTATTACAGGAGCCAAATCAAACTACAACGGCGTGTCTCCAACGAACACAGGTGTTCACAGGTTTTTAGAGCTTTATCCGTAGGGCTAAGCCAGAGACGAGTAGTCTGTGACACAGGCCTATAGCGCAGCGAATACCCCTGAATCGTTACCAGAAGCGCGTGTTAAATGCAGGGCATATCTTACTGATACATTACACTGTTCTGCAGCAAAATCCTCTTTTGGATAAAAGCAGGTGTAGGCCTACTATATAGATTAAGGTGTGCTGAATTCAGATCGGAAGTCAGAATGGCTCTATCACGTACAGTGTTTGAGATATATCGTTTTAAAGTTTGGAACGGTTTACTACGGGTCTTTCCGCATCAAGTGGGCCTAAATGTAGCTAGAGCATCTCGGATCTTGGTTAAAATAATCACAGATATACTCACCTATTCCGTAATGCTGCTAATAAATAAAGTTTCAGGCATATTGCTCAATACCATGATGATGGGGAAAAATAGCAAAAATCTGGAAATGGCTGAAAATGAGGCCTTTTTTGGAGATTTTTTTTCGGTTAGTGGAAGTGGTCAAAACCCAATGAACATGTATATCAAACGAAGGAGAAACACCGGGAGAATGCGCCTATGGAATTAGTTTCCTCTAAAATGTAAAAATAAAATAAAAATAAGTTTTTGAGATATACTGAATTTACTAATAGATAGTGTATTAGTAAATGCAGTATATCTCAGAAACTGTGCCTTACAGCAGAAAATATTCTAAGTGCAGATTTGGAATCAGGGCCAAAAGTACTATAAGAATCACTATTCACATCTTCAGAAAGAGCAAAAAGGTCTTTTATAGAAGAGTGAAATGAATGGTACGAGGTAGGCGCCAAAAGTTTCCGTCATGGCTATGTTCCAGGGGTGATGGAAATAAAACGACAGTGTCATTTTTCAATATAGCCTCCTTCTACATCAATGCACGTCTCATATCTCATAATTATCATTTCAATACCTCTGGAAAAATAGTCCAAAGTTTTCTCTACAAAATGCTCATATACTGCCTCTTACACCTCTTCATCACTTTTAAACCGTACCTTGAAGTTCTTTTTTTAGTTTGGATAACAGGTAATAGTCACTAGGGGCCAGTAGGGTGGGTGATCAAGCTCCTCGAAGCGACAGTTCCTCACAGCAGTCTTGGAAACATTGCC